>JAHZND010003102.1:0-10720 GCA_027744115.1 Acrocyrtus sp. NNG-2020 | reverse complement strand
GTGAGAGGAGAGTACAAGAGCCCCAAAGCATAAGCATAAAAAGTATGTTTGCTAAGGAATGTGGATACTGAAAAGCTATAATAATTATCTTCACATCAGTTAATTCGTCTATTTCATTGTGGCACTGTGGCATAAGGTAGCAAGAAATCAGGAGAATTAATAGAATGAATTTATATTGATTACAGTTAACCATTTCAACTAAAAACAACCTTTCCTTATTTACTTCATTTGTATGTACGTACATAAATTATAAATTGATAAATTCGCCGTAAAAGATCAGTCAATCCGACGCGACATGGACATGAATGGAGTGGAACAGTGGAAGAACAAAGAAATATGATACCGATACCCAGGCCCAGGCCGGCAAAGACCAATGGCAAACACCACCACAAAGCTCATGTGTTTACTCCTGTCGCCCCAGAACGATCTTTGTACGTAGGTACATTCAATGCATGCAAGAAAATGCACACACATTCTACTGTGACTGTGACTGACTGTCATAGCTGAGAGCTATTGCTCGATATTTTACGTATAAAATTGGATTTTATCCAAACACCAAAGGTTGAAGGTATGGTCTATACAGTACACAAGAAGTGAATGAAAGAAAGACAAAAGACATTTTTTCATTTTATAACAGCAATAGCACAAACAAGAAGCCATATCTATTTGTACATTTCTGCGTTGTCAATTTGTTCTATACAGTACACAAGAAGTGAATGAAAGAAAGACAAAAGACATTTTTTCATTTTATAACAGCAATAGCACAAACAAGAAGCCATATCTATTTGTACATTTCTGTGTTGTCAATTTGGCAGAATTGACACACATTAGTAAGTTTCCAAAATGGTTAATTATTATAGAAGAGCTCCCTAAAAAGTGTTCGTACTACAGTAGGGTGGATTTTCAAATGTGTTCTCACTACTGGTTGACTGGTTGGTAAGTCTGTATGACCGAAGTGAATATGCAAGTGTACAAAACACTTAGGTAATTGTAATTAATATATATGAAAACTGAATAAAAGTTGACTATTTTTAATTTGTCTACTTGTCTAAATTTTGTCTAAACAGGTGAGGGTGGAGATTCGTACCACAACCACACGTACACTGCACACTTGACTACAATTACAATTTAGGATTTAAGGTATAGAGTTACAGACGTTTTTTGGGAAATGTGAAGAGAAAAGACAAAAGATGATGATGATAATGATCTTCTCTGGCTAGTTATTGATTCTCATTCTCACAGACTCTGTTGAGGATTGAGTTGAGGCAGTGGTCACTTATGACAGTGCTGTTCTGGTATTTGTAATTTGTGTCATAACTCCTGGCGAAAGTACGATGAACGAGGAAGTGCCCGAAGAACTCTCCGGACGCCTGTCCAGGATGAGTAACATTTCTGTTAACAGCCTGTTTACGAGGGCAGCATTGTCACAGCGGATTGTCAGCGTGGAGTATTATATGGCTGCTCCTTTGAAAGAATTTGATAACATGTATTCTGACTTCAGGAACAGTGCTGTTAAAAAAGTTCCTGTGATACGGATATTTGGTGCAACGTCTGCAGGTACGTGACACTGAACATTTTCACTGCAGAAAGTTTGATATAAGGATTTTAGTAATGGTTGTTGATATTTTGGAGACAGGTCAGAAGATGTGCGCAAATATTCACGGTGTCTACCCATACATTTCGGTTTTGGATGATGTAACTATTGAAGGTTTCGAATATAAGATAGCGTCCGCATTAGACAACGCAATTAACGACTCTGTTAGTAGTAACAAGTTCAAGAATCAAGCTGGTTTTAAGAGTACTCAACATGTTTTTAAAATCTTGAAAGTTGCTGGAAGGTTGAACCTGAACAATTCAAATAAAAATAGTAAAAATGTATTTTTATTAGCTGTATGATATTTATGTGAGCTTTTGTTTGTATTTTTTGCAGGACTTTTTACGGTTATAGGTATAATAGTGAAGTATTTTTAAGAATATTTTTCTACAACCCGCTGATTTTAAAAAAGGCGATAGACTTATTACAGGTAATTTTGTAGAAATATTTTACAAATAGGTAGTTATTTTTGGTATTTCAAAAGCAATTTAGACGATTACTACATTTCACATACTTTTTATTTTATAATTTTTATTCTGTCCTTAGAGTGGAAGTATTTTGGGAAGAAGATTCCAACCTTATGAAGCCCATATTCCATACTCATTGCAGTTTATGATAGATTATAGTCTGTACGGAATGAATTTTGTTCACTACGCGTCGGCAAAGTTTAGACGATCCAGCTCCAAGGATAGTCATCAACTAAATGACCTTATTCCCTCGTCCCAAGGCAGCACTGATAGTAATTCTTCACTGACCTCATTTGTTGACCCGGAGTCACTTCCAGAAAATTTACTTGGCCCACTTGAGCTCACAAAGTCTACGCTATGTGAATTAGAAGTTGATGTAATGGCTAGTGACATCTTGCTTGATACGAATTCCTCTGGTAAGGTTAATTTTCAAAACTAGATTATTGTTTTAGTAGAGTCATGAAGTACACACTTTTAGAGCACTCACATTGGTTTCATTTTGCTTTACAGGTAAGGCGAAGTCAGTTAATCCCGGTATTGATTGCATCTGGAAGGACGAAATCGAGAGACGTCGACAACAAGGAGTAGATAATTGCTCTCAGATTACTATACCGGGAAGCCAGGAACGATCAATGGCTGATCAGGTTCACTCTACTGAAGATAAATATAAGCAGATTTTGTTTTCTAAAGTTCACACATTTTTTGACGAAACGGTATGTACTTTAATTACCATTGCCGAAAGACTATTAACTGTAAGTACATTTGGTATTTGTACCTTTGAAATATTAAATATATATATATTGGAATATTTACAAGAATGCTTCTGAAGATCAGTCCTTTGTTCTGGAGACATCTCAGTCAATCTTAGAGGATCCCACTGCGTTTCCATCATCTCAGCTACATTATCATGTATCCGACGAAAAATCTAGAAATGAGGCTGACGTTGGTAACCAGTTGTCACCTGAGGAAGATGAATTTCTAAAGTTACTGGAAGATATGGCTGCTAAAGTTGATGGTGAAGTCGACAACAAAACTGCTCATACTACTATCAACGGACTTAGTGAACCACCAGAAAGCCTGGAAGAAGATGGTATAGTCGAAGAGGATCTGGTAGATAACGAAGACGACATTTGGGATGATTCCTTTTTGAGCTCATCTATATTAGAAAAGATTTCTGACTTAGAAACATCTTATAAGGAGCTACTGAAAACTGAAGAAGGTGAATCTGATAAATCTTCGGTTATTTTTCAATGCGATGGGCAAGGAGACGAGTCTGACAGTAGTAGTGATGAGCAGCATTCTCGAAAACTCAGGAGAAGTCCTAGAAAATCCAATAAAACTGAAGAACTCCAAGTATCTACGTCCAAAACTGGAAATCCTGTTGAACAATCTAGGACAAGTTCTAGAAGAAATAGCACTACTGTAGTCGAATCAAGTGCCAATGAGAGGCGTAAATCCACCCGACTGTCAGGTCAGCTCACTCCAGGCCATCGTTTATCTTTGACAATGCGCAGAAACAGAAAATCCAGATCTCAAGAAACTAAGAGTTCGAGTAGTTCAGTTTGTATTCCAACAATTCGCAGAAGATCATTGTCTCGACGATCATCATCACATGGAAGTATTGTCACTCCAGTATTAGCTAGTGATGCAAGGACAAAAAACACAGTTACGTCAAGTTCTAATGTAAACAATCAGGATAAGGATCTGACTTCTGGTAAGCCTAAGCCAGTTACATCTAAAACGACATCCTCCACAATTACATCTGTTGCTGCATCTATATCAAAGAAGTCAAACAAAGTGACTACCAGGAAGAGTCGATCGGAGATAGCAAATAATGAAGACAGTGACAAGGTTAGTCATACTAGTCATACATCTCAAAAAACAGCGGATAAGGTCTCACCATTGTCGCCTGAGCATAAAAAGGTACTGCAAAATAAAGTGGCAAGGATATGTCTAACAAAAATTGACAATGACAAACTTCCTACTAGAATTCGTCGAAAACCAAAAAGACTTTTGGAGGAAGCGGAAACAAGTTCTCGTGGGGGCACCATTTTGAAAAAAGATAATGTCAGTTCTGAGCAAGAAGGAAAAACATTAGAACAGTCTGTTAAAGAAGAGTCTGAACTAAAGAGAGTCAAACGCACTTTAAGGCGTGGAAATTCAAGGAAGCAACGAAAGGGAGATAAGACTTCAGTTAGCGAAATTGAGAAGCAGAAGTCGATCGAAAAAACCGGCGAATCTTCGTCAAATGATTTCATCAACATTACGAGCACAACTAGTACTGGTGAAGATGGGGGCAGAGATGTTAAAAGAAATGTGTTTGGCGATTCTGATTTCACTACTAGTATAACAACTAACCTCAACGAAAATTTGAAAAGCAATTTGGCAAAAAGTAAGACACATCTTCACACGCGGAAGGGAAGATCGGAATCCAAACACTTTGAGAATGTCTCAGACGCATCTTATACCAGTAGTAATGTCTCATCATCTGAACTTTTAAAGTCGACCACGGAAAGTACTTTGAAATCAGATAAGGAGCTAACTGTAACTAGAAAAGATGAAGTGTCAAAACCTCCCTCGGCAGTACCAATCAATATTGAAACTGATATACGGCGAAGAAAAAACAGAAAAAACAGAAAATTAAAAAAAACTGAATCTGTTTTGACCATGGAGGATTCGCAGTCAAACTTCCCTAACATTTCGGATTCACCGATAGTTACAAAAATAGTCGCGAGTGACGCGCACTCGGATAACTCTAGACAAGCTAAAAGACTAGGAATGAGAAATAGACCTACAACTAAAATGGTATCTACAAAAGGCATAGTTTCGTCCTCTGTGTCATCTCCCGCGGGACCTTCTAACCCCATTAATAACAATGACCAAATCCACGGATCAATGAAAGCAGTACCTGCACCAGAGGGAGGTAGTGATAACGATATTATTAAACAAGAGACTGATTCGCATTCACATATAGATACTGATAATGAAGAGTTGGTTGTAGAGACTGAGCCAGATTTAAGCAAAAACAAAACGATTGAAAGCAAATTAACGGAACTGAACAATACGTCAAAAGTGAGAGAATATGTTGAAGTAGGTACTACCTGCACACCCACTGTAGAAGTCGGAATATCGCAAACCGATAAAGTTTCTTCAAATAACATTTCCGTTCAAGTTCAGCCAACAACAAGTGAAAACAGCTCGCAAATTCAAAAGGACACCCAGATCGGAGCAACACAGACATTACAAGTAACAGTAGCATCAATTAGCACACAAACTGATGCTGTGGAATCGTTATGTCTATGTCAGTGCACTTGTGTTATCAAGCAGAAATCTGATGCCAACACAGATAACCAAGACGAACTAAAACCCGCTATGGAAAATAAAAGGGTACAGGTGGATAACGTGGATTTGATTACACGAGTAAGATCAGCAAGGTTTACTACTCCGCAAGGACACAAAATCAAAGTTTTTACTACACCAAGTAGGAGTCCAGAGAAGAGGGCCTATACTGAAAGTCCAAAGAGAAGACCAATTGGTTCGATGATGATCTCTACAGCACACTCACGATTTTTATCCGCACTTGCCCAAAAAACCCCTACGAGTACACACAAATATAGATCTGGGTTCCGGGAAAGTCCTTCTACTCCTGAAGCCGGCCCTTCAAAGGATTCTAAAACGCCACCGTCAAAGGAAGAATATTTAATGAGTGTAATCCGACAAACTTGTTCACAAAAACAAAGGAGAAGTTCTGTCAAGATTAAGCCAAGGAATCTCCATATTGAAGGACGAGAACAGGAAGGAAATGAAGAGATGGAAACAGACAAATCGGATTGTGTGACTACCGAACGAGATATCTCTTCTGATCTTTTTGACAATGAAAATGGAAATACTGTGTTAGTTGAATCAACTAACGATTCCGCGAACTACGAAGAAGTGGCTACTGAGGCTACTGATTCATCTGGGTGTGACATGAATATCAATAGCATATATGAGTACGATGATGATGGAATATCTTTGAATATTCCTTCTCCTTGTCCTCCCATTTCTCAAAGTGAAGCAACTCCGGCTCACTGTGGCGAAAGCAATAGCAGTAATGAAGCCAATGAATGTACGATCCTAACTCCTCAAATGGACTCTCCAGCACTTTTACCATCATCACCTCTTTCATCATTTCAGAAGAAACGAATACTGTCAAAAAATAGAAGTAGGATTAGACTGGAAAGGAGGAAGGCGGCGACGTTAGAAGCTAATAAAGATGTTCCAGATGTTTTCGATATTGAATATGATCCACTAAAGCAGCCACCTTCATACAAGTCTACGATGAAGTGGTTAGAAGCAGAAAAGCAGAGGTGTCTGATCAAAGTAGAGCACAGAGAAGAAAATGGAATCAAGGAAGATTCACTTAATGGACATTCAAGCGATGAAGAGGAAGCACTACCTCCGGTGAAGCTTTTTGGTGGGGGCAACATGTCCGATGAAGACGATAATGACAGGCCAAGTAGCGGTGCCAGTGCTACTGAAAGTAGAAATAGGAACGAAGTGAAACCCTATACACCGCCCCTTGAATTCTCCCAGTGCCGAAATGGCGCTGAGGAAGGTCAATCCAGTCAAGGAAGTTTTTCTGAAACTCCACGATCTATTTTAAGGCAAAGTAGATGTTCTTCCCGAAGACAGAGTAACGTACTCCTAAAAAGAAAAATTCGATGGGATGATGAAGAAGAAGGTATAGTGGAACCTAGCAAAAAACGGCTGCGGATGGGGAAATTCGAAAATGGGTCAGTTGGACTATCAAATGAGTCAATATTAAATAAAACTGCTGACACTAGTGAACTAGACGGGCCCTCTTTCAAAAATGCTCTGGGATTGGAAAATAGCATGTCAAATTTCCAAGATGTCAAGGCAGTGCATCAGGTAGATTTAAATAATTTGCAATTGCAAAAGTAGTTAAAAGTATGTAAAATTATGCTATTGTAAATATACAAATATCTATGTAGAATTTAGTTGTAGTAAAGCTGTTTTAATGTAGTTAGTTTAATTGGTGATTGGTATTTAAATATCAAAATGAGCATTTTATTACACTTGCATGAATGCTCAATTAACAGTGTCAGTTTATAACCACGATGTGTGTTGAAATACACTGTGTGTCAAGAAACGGATTGACCCCAGATCCCTCACTGGATCCAATCTTAGCCATTTTTGTGCTAGTATCAAGTGATTATCCTGATGGCTTCAAAAGACCTAGGGAGTGTTTGAGTAAGTATAGTATTAAAAAGTTATCAAATTTATTACGTATTACGCGCTTAAATACCTATATAGGTATACAAAGCCAAAACGAATAATATTCAATTTATTTTTAAAAAATTCTTAGATATTATGCTGGTAGAAAACGGGAGTACCGGATGTGTCACAGTAGAAAATGGCCAGTGTATAAAAGGCTACGTCAGTGAGATCGAAATGATCAATGCATTCATTCGATTGGTTCGGTTTTGGGATCCTGATATGCTAGTGGGCTTTGAGGTAATAATGATTGCTAAATACCTAGCTAAATAATGTATCATCAAACACTCCAAGCTCAAGCGATGGTGTTAAGCAAATTTCATTTAATTGTTGCTGTATTCTTATTTGTTTAAACGTAGGTGGAGAAATTTTCCTTTGGATATTTAATTCAACGCGGCTTTCATTTGGGAAAGGACATGGCTCAGGAATTATCTCGCGTAATTCCTGAAAAAAAGAATGGAGAGAAAGCAACTTTTTATAGAAGGAACGAAGAATGGAATGGTACCATCAGTGGCCGCATTGTTTTGAATCTCTGGCGACTTCTTCGACATGAAGTAAATCCAGATTACCTATACACAATTTTAGAATGCATAGAACAAAATTTTAATCAAATTTAAATTTTGTAGATTACTGTGCAGAGTTACACGTTCGAAAACGCAGCGTACCACATATTGCAACGGCGAGTTTATAAATTTTCGCATTCAGATTTGTCTGCGTTTTGGAAGCAGAAGATGAATAGGTAAGGAATTATAATATGTTAAATCAAACGAAGAAAATAAATATATGCTTACTAATAATCAATGAAATCTAGTGAAATTTGATATCTTTTAAATTAATTTTACTTATAGAAAAAAGGTGATTCAGTATTACACTATCAGAGTTAAAGGCGTACTACAGATGATGGAAAAGTTGGATTTAGTAAATCGCACATCAGAGCTTGCCCGCTTGTTTGGTATCCAGTTTTATGAGGTTTTGTCTAGAGGAAGTCAGGTTAATAATAAACAAAGATAAAAATGCATTACTATACAAAAATAATTATAATAAACTAAACTCCAGATTCATATTTCAAGTGCTTGTCAATTGATTTTTTAGTTTCGCGTTGAGTCCATGATGCTACGAGCTACAAAACCACTGGACTATGTCGCTCCATCCCCAACGGTGACGCAACGAGCCAAAATGAGAGCACCAGAGTATTTACCTTTAATATTAGAACCCCATTCAAAGTATGTTTAGCAGTGCTCAACAAATATCCGAAGATTTCATTTCATTTATCTGTTATTTCTTGAAATATATACTTTACTCGCTATTTTTAAATATTTTTAAATTCTAAATAGCTACTACACAGATCCTGTTGCGGTTTTGGATTTTCAGTCTTTATATCCATCAATGATGATAGCATACAATTATGACTATGCATCATTACTGGGCCGAGTAGAACATTTGGGATCGTAAGTGAATACAGTGAAATAAACTTTGTTTGATTCAAAATGAATGGCAGAAGAAGACACTTTAACGCCAATTCAAAATTTCGGAAATCAAAAATTAGTTTATTAATTGCAGAATGGATCGGTTTCCGGTAGGATGTCTTGATCATCATGTCTCCCCAGAAGAAATTTTGAGGCTACGAGACCACATTCATGTATCCCCAGCAGGCGTTGCATTTTTGAATAAGTCTGTAGTTAAAGGTGTAGTTCCGGAAATGCTGGAGCAGATCTTAGATACCCGTCAAATGGTAAAAAGAGCAATGAAGAGATGGAAAAACGAGGGTGCATCCCTGAAGAAGGTGTTGGATTCGAGACAGTTAGGTCTGAAATTAATTGCGAATGTTACCTATGGGTATACATCTGCAAACTTTTCTGGACGAATGCCTTGCGTTGAAGTAATTGCCATTTGAGATTTGAAATGTTGATATATTCATACATACTTTGGAGCTTCTCTCTTTAAGACATGTTTTCTACTTTGTACTAATTATAGATTGCGGTCAGAAAGGTACCTACTATAGAATGCTTATACATACAATATGGATTTTAAAATTTGTATTGCTCTACACATTTCTACTAAAATGATTGTTTTGTACCTTTTAGATATTGGAGAAAACTTTGCACGTTCTATTTACTACGGGAGTGTCAACTAAGGTCGAAAATTTTGTGAAGATTCAATTCGAAAAGTTATTCAAAGGTCGTGTTAGCATGCAAGACTACATATTTGCCCGTGAATATCGTGGAAGGCAGGGTTACAGGCCTACAGCATGTGTCCCTGCACTTGAAATAGCCAAGTACGCTTACGCAAAGCAACCAGTCTTATATAGTTATTTATTTTTGGTTTCCGGCAAGCCATATCATTCATTATATTAAATTAATTCCAGGAAATTGACCGCGGTGGATCCCAGAGCTGAACCCCTTGTAAAGGAGCGTGTGCCTTATGTTGTGATTTATGGAGATCCAAATCTTCAATTGATTAGGCTAGTTAGGAGGCCAGAGGAATACTTGCAAGATGCATCTCTAAGACTTAACGCTCATTACTACATTGAGAAAGTTATAATACCTGCACTGAACAGATGTCTTAAATTGGCAAGAATGGATGCGTCCAAATGGTATTTTGCTAAGATGCTATATGAATGAGGAACTGTAATTAGTTATTAGTGCTAAAAGTTAAAAGCTAAAATGAATTCATGAAAGCGATACTATATAATAGTTATTCCCGTGCTTTATACTGCTTTTAGGTATCTACAAATGCCCCGAAAATTCTTAAGAAATGTTTTGGAACAAAAACCAGGGGGTCAACGAACTTTGGATAACTATATCCTTCATCAGAACTGTTATAGGTGCGATGGAAAAGCAGAACGTGGACTATGTAATAAGTGTAGAACAGACGAAACGGCGACTGTGATTCATTTACAGGAAGTAGTCCGAAGGGCAAGAGAGAAACTTGGAAGTAGTAATGAGGTAAATAGTAACTTGAAGCAGCATTAATTTAAACGTAATGTTTTTGTAAGTGAAATTCATTTCCTTTTGTTTTTTTAGATTTGCTTTAATTGCGCTGGCGAAACTGGTCGATGCGTGAGCATTGACTGTCCAATTCTCCATAAAGTAACTAGATACGAGAGAGACCAACCTTACATAAAAAACATAGAAAAGGAGTTAATTAATTTAGAGTGGTAGTAATATTCCTTATCAAGACTTATGATGATATATTATGTATCCACTCCTTGCCATCTATTTGTAGTTATTGTTTAAATATTCCAAAACCCGAACCGTTATCCTCGTTTAAATTCCAAATATTCATTTTTATTGAGCCCTTCCTCTCCGTTTCACAATATTTTTATCCAAACTCAGCACGTACAACAATGCCGTTTTCGGCTATAATTTCACTCCTTCATGAT
>JAHZND010003101.1:0-30201 GCA_027744115.1 Acrocyrtus sp. NNG-2020 | reverse complement strand
ATTTTTTTTAGGATTAGGAATAAATACACGTAAAACGGGGCATTTACGAATATCAGTATGTGATGTGATGATGTAATAAGATAGAACAGGGGCATGCTCATGACGCTAAATACCAGTTTTATTTTTTGTATCCGTGCCATGAGTTCAGTTGAATGTATTAGTTGGGTGGTAGTAGGCAAACACAATTTTAACGGATATTATGCTTTTTTTAACTGGTCATGGTTGTAAATCCAAGGAAGGAGGAATTTACTGACTGCGTCGGGAATTTCTTATTGAAAATGCACGCATAATGCAGACTCGTGTACCCGCAGCCGCTCCCTACAAATAATGGGCTTTTTCGGTCGGTTCTTACAAGAAAACGTTTCGGATTGTAGTATCCTTTACCTAGACTGAGCTTAATTACCGAGCTCGTTCTTCAGTATACAGACACGGACAGAGCAAGGCAAAGAAAAAAGAGCTACTCTAATCTAACCATAATTTACTTAAATCGGCATATGCAATCTTCCTGTCATGCTACCGTGAAGACGTGACTGTTAAGTTGCAACAGTGAGTATAGTACTATTGATCTAATTGCTATTGTGAAAGCATGCCACTAGGTATTTGTTATTACGGTTTGAGGGTTGTAGCAGCAGCAATAAAGAGTAATTTTTTTGTATGGATTGTGCCGTTACAGTATTTTTTAAAATGTTTTACTGTCCACATTTTTTTTCGTCCTGAAAATGATTTGTTCACCGTTTCACGTCATATAATGCGTGTACGCACAGGATATTAGCGCAGTTGTGCACGCCTCCGCAAAACGCGTGCTAAATTGGCGTTAAAGCTGCGTATCAGTACCAGTTTCTTGAAACTGTAACAATATGCGAAAAGGTGTAAGTGTGCAAATGATTAATTGCTCGTTATACAAGAAAATTAGATAATTTCTCCAACTATACCAGCAACCTGCAGCCAACTTCTGCCTCGTATCACTTGTTGGAAATAAAAAAATGAAAGCGTAAATTAATAACATTTCATGAGTCGAAGAGGGAGTCAACAACTGAGACAGAATATATGTGTCGTCGTGGATTTGAA
The DNA here is from genome assembly GCA_027744115.1 of Acrocyrtus sp. NNG-2020. NCBI lineage: Eukaryota > Metazoa > Arthropoda > Collembola > Entomobryomorpha > Entomobryidae > Acrocyrtus > Acrocyrtus sp. NNG-2020. Next base: position 29,133 of record JAHZND010003101.1, on the reverse strand, counting down.
TTTTTGCAGGAAGCTTAAGAGCTTGCTTTTGAACTCATAATTTTTTTTGAAAAAGCTGCAACTTTTGTACTGGTTCGCGTCACGAGCACAATAAATACATTGAACAAAAAATCATTCTTATTTTCGTGTATACTTCACTGTATACGAAAAATATTCTTTCTCTTACTTTAAAAAAAGCTTAATAGACATTGTTTAATGCACAAAAATTTTTGTGTATGTCATCTACACTTGGATGCGTCTTCAACAATAATGTCTTGTGGTTGCATTGTTGAGCATTTTAAGATCTGACAAAAGGAATACTTTTTTTGTAATGAAACGGTACCTGGGTAAGTAAATGAATTGCTCTTGAACATAAAAAAGGACTGCGCTGCACTACCGTAAACAAATAAATTGGTATGCACTCCACCACATTTATTGCCTTCACAAAAAACATTCAAGTCATAAAGCTAATTATTATTATAATTATTTTTTATCACTTTGCAATGCCATTATTATTTTTCAGAAAAACATAGCGAAAATGGTAATGATAATGGTAACAATCGAAAATGAGAAAAATTTCACGAAGTGAGAAAATATAACGGAAATGCCAGTTTGAGTCGACGAAAGAAAAGTTGTTGCATAAGAGAAACTTTTTTTATGTTTTCCACTCCGTCGTTTCCCTGCATGTTCATTACCTCCTTTTTAAAGCTATATTTTATTATTAAAGCTAAGTTCAATTTGTAACTAAAGGAAAAAAATATTTAAAAGTTAAACTTACTTCCATATGGTCATGTTTAGCAGCAACGTGAATCGGCGAACGACCTTGATTGTCCAGGGATATCTTGGCACCGTGTCTTAATAGCCACCGAACTGCACGAAGTTGTCCTGCGATTGCAGCATGATGGAGAGCAGTAGCACCATTCACATCACTCTTTTGTATACAGGCACCAGCCGATTTCAAAAATCTTAGGGTTTGAATGTGACCTTCTCTGGCGGCAATATGGATTGGGCGTAACCCTTCCGGTTCCACAGGACGCGTCCACACTAGTAACCATAAATATTTAGTTTCAAACAACAATCCACACACATATCTCCAAGCCACAGTAAACACTAAAACTATCACAGGATTCCTTTTTCATGAGGAACAATACTAATTATGCCAAGAATGCTTTTTTTGCTAGATTCCTCAAAAGAGGTGGAGATTTTAAGACTTATTGACACTTGCGATACGGTAATAAACTCGAAACTTAATTAAACTACAATGTTGCAGAGATAGCCTCTCTAATTCAGAACAAAGATGCACCATTGTTGACGTCAGTGTAGTGTCGCTAATTTAATATATTTACGTGAAGATCACACTGTGCATGTACAAATTCGTAAAAAAAATCCGTGTGGCACATCCTTCCTGAACTTAGTCTATATCACAAATGGCCATTAGTCAATTCATTGTTAGAGAAAGAAAAAAGGAAAAACGCAATTAAAACTGTTTTTTATTGCTATCTCTCATGACTATGACCCAACCCTATACAAGATCAAGATAAAGCGATCTTAACCTACGGCCACTTGTTTGCTAGCCCTTTTCTTAAAAATAATTCAAAACCATACTTCACTGTTCTACGGAGAAGGTGTGAATAATAAAAGCTCGAAACAGTATTGGGATGATTTCTTGCCATAATTACAATTTTGAATAATTGAAGCAGCAATAATATACTATATATAGTTTATATTTGAAGGTGGGGTAGTATGCCAAAACAGAGCAGCCATATTTCATTAGTTACATGAGTACCCACAATATAAAAAAGACAGGTTCACTTTCATCAAAAAAGAGAAACATCTGAAAATGTATTCAAAAAATCAGAGGAGATACACTGGCAGGGCCTTTTAAAAAAAACTTTTGCAGCCATTTTAGCCGTTCGTAACCTGCAAAAATAGCGTATATTGAATGCTGCACTTCTACTAAAAAATTTTATCAAATATTTGATGCACACGCGTAAGTATACGTATGTAATTTACATAGTTTGGATAGTTTAAAATTGAAAACGTATTATGAAAGGTGAAAAATACTTTAAAGAGAGTCCAAGAAACATTTTCATTTTTCTCCGCTTGGTTTAACAAAGTTCAAATTTGTGGTGTATGGTGCTGAAGGGATTTTTGGTATACACAGGCAAAGCCGTACTCATTCGAAGTCCATCAGTCAAATCATACCAAATCAAATGAAATAATTGTGTAGATACATAGTTGCTTGCATGGTTGCATGTCTAAACTACATTTTTAAGCTCATATACTTTTTGAAGGAACACGATGTATCCCTACTAAGTGAACAATCAACTTTTGCTGTACCCTTTAAGTACACATAGGCACCTGCAGTGGAAATCAAATGTGTGAAGTCAGTTACTGTAGCTGTGCTTTTTATCTTTAATGTTAACTACTGTTTTTTATCTCCATCTCCATAAAGATTGAGGGGAAGAATGCATGATAGATGTGGCACAAAATCTCGTGAAATGTGAGTGTGGAGTGAGTGTACTATTATTCACTTCCATTCTCCTCTTAAAACTTGCCCATTTTGTTATTTTTTTGCCCAATACACCCACTGTGAGACTGGTAATTGTTTCAAACAGTCATGTAAAAGCTGTTATTTTTATGTTTTAAATTAAATTAAATTAAACAAAAGCTCTGAAATTCTTCTCTGCTCAGAAGATGTAAAGCTTGCAAATCATTTTTCACTAGACTTCTCTGCGCACATTTATTTTTTTTTACAGTTTTGCACTCAGACCTTATACAAAATACTAGGCCAGGCCGTAGTCTATTTTAGTGTTGATAAAAACATTTTTGCTGCTGCTATTCTGATTATCACTTTCATTTGCTCCCAATGCAGATAAAACTACCACTTTAGTACAACTCTTAAAATGAACGTGTGTACAGCAACAGGGTGCATGAAAATGCATACATATGGGAAATTATTATAAGTTCGTTGTAAGTCATGGATTTTCTTGCCTCCTTAAACTTTTTTTTATCACATTCCTCACGTTAAGTAAACTGGTATCCTCCAAACGCACTCACATGGAGGGGTTGAACGAGTACCTTGCCTGCATGGCAGCAGAAAAACATAGACACACGCCGAGCTCGAATTTTGTATGCTTTCATTTTCACCTACTCCCAGAGAGAGACCCTTCATCACAGTGGATAAGGGAAAAGGAGTAGTGCAAAAAGGATTCCTACTATTTTATGCGACTTCATACAGATTTTTTATTTTAATTTTTAATAGCAGTTGGGGAGATGTTCACGTTCACTTTGGTGCTATCTAATAATATCTTTAGTATCCCTCAGTGGTTTATACAGCGTCAATCTCTTTTTTTGTTATGGATGGGACAGAATTTAAATTGGAAAGCAAATTTTGATGAATCATGATAGCCATAAAATGTGAGGGAAATTGGATTACTGTCGTAATCAAATATTTGCAGACTCCGAAGCACTTAATTGCGAATTGAAAGGTGCTGGGTGGTTGAATTGTAACTTTTTTTTATTTGAGTGTTCATACAGCCGCAATAACTCAATGTTGGTCTCTCTTGACAAATCTCAAGCTGAGCTGTTGACAGCTAAAAGTATGAAATATGAAGGAGAGGCAGCGTAATCCGATTGAATCTCAGTGAAGAAGAATATTATCGTTTACCGATGCTACTTTCGCAGATAATTTTTTAAAAACGGTTTAAGTACAGAGTACACTGTGCGATCAGAAAACACTTATTAAAATGCAATTTTTTTTTATTTTGAGAAGTGCTGCAATCACAGCAAGTTAAGCTGAAATGCGTAATCCTGCGTACCAGGATCTGCATGATTCTTTTTGCTGAAAATGCGGATTTGATGTACATACTTTTAGAGAAAAAAATAAGCATGTAAGACAAGAAGGAATACACGAAAATATTCAAAACAAAAACAGTGGAGGTAACATCCAATTTACCAAAGATGTATTTAGTGTAATTATAAATGTTACGTTGGAATACGTGCACTCATTAATTACCAATAAATTTAATTACGCCCTGGGGCCTTACGACGATAAAAATAAGCTAGTGCAGAAGGAAAAACTGCACTTTATAAAGTCTGATGTGAATTAACGTCTGATTAACCACTGCATTTTGATTTCTGTTAATGAAAGTGTGTACATACCAACAGTAACTTCACTTCGTACATCCTGTCATGTTCTAAATCATAGTTTTGTAGATTAATTAACGAAAATCTTATAATTACGGTTTGCATTCGCCATGAACTTGCTGTTTCATATTCTGATTGGGATAATTACCACTTATCTTTCATTAAATTTGAAAGGTCTTAGAACGCACATAGAAATAGTTTTGATAACATGCATGTATGCGCTTAACAGATCGCATTTCATTAAAAAATTAAACAGCTTTCGTGCCTGCCTAAGCCCAAAATGATAATGATATATTTTTCTCTAACTTCTTATCACTACAGTCGATTTAACTGTCGCATATATAATTCTCTAACAGAACTAACTGCAATAAATGACTTCTATCTGAATTTTATTTCGAGTAGGTGAAGTAAACCCAGAAATTACGTGGCTTTATTCTGTATCATTGTAAAAATTAATGTTTGTTCGAAAGCACGATGTACTTACAAGACTTTTTATCATGCATATTAATTCTGACTCTTTGCAAAAAAGCTCTAGTACATTATGATAATTTATTATAGAAGCGTAATAAGATGATATATGAGATTATTTAATAGCAGAATTCAGTGATTTTACTGCACACTAAACATCTGACTTTAATTAAAGTCTACAAGTCTCAAACAGCGAGACTTTGCTCGTGAAGTAATGTTAATGTGCTCACAGCAGCCTTGTGACAGAAAAATGCAAATTTTTGCATTTCATGCATGAAAAAATTGATTTCCTTCACTTTGATTTTTATACTGTAGATTGACTATCAAGGTATACCACAAAAAAGAGGGAAAGAGGAAGTGTCGTTTCAGCAACAAGACTTGAATTATATCCTTCTCCTTTTTGCAGCACGTTTTTATAAGTCACCTATAACTGTGTGAAGCTGGCATGGATAAAATTGAGCATTTTACACTTTAACCTGTCAAGTATTAACCACTTTTTTTATGGTTATAAATAAATTAAAATTTGCGTAATTTCGAATTCAGAGTTTCCCAAAGCTAAAGAGGAGCAATAGCAGCACAGTGAGTTCAGAAAGTTATGAAAATTGCAGTTGTGGAAAGAAAGCAAAATGAAATGGCATAGAACAGAAAAAATCAATTCTATATCATTCCTCCATGCCCACAGAATTGTACCCTTACACTGAAATCTGAGAAGTTTCGAAAAAAATACGCGAGAGAAAATGTACTAACTGCTGTAAACTTTTCTGATTAAAATTCAATAAATGTAAGAAATCAAATTAACAAAATGCTGTTACTTAATGAATTCAAACTTTAATTAGAACATGAAGAACGAAACATCATAATTAGAAAAGAGCATAGAGCATAAATGAACTAAGGAAAAAGTGCAAATGGAGGCAGAATGCAGGTGGAAGACATCTTTCTAATTTACGGTTGCATTACGCCTAGGATATAATTTTGTAATCAAAAAAAGCAAATGATACATATCCGCCTTCTAATTTTGCATTTGCATCTGGTGCTTTGTTTGGAAAAAAGTGATTTTTTCTAAACCTTCTAAAGTTTCTTTTAAAAAACTTCTCTCTGAAAACTATTTTTTGCAGTTGTACGCAAAGAGCACACTTTTTTTGTAAAGGTGACTCTAGAAAAAAAACTTCAATGCATATAAAGTGCTGCACTTACCTACTAATGTAAGAAAGAATAAGAGGCACTAATTGTAAATTAAACAAATAAAAATGCATTTAACGATCAACACAATGCTGAAGAGAAAGACTACACAGTTTGAAAGGAGGATAATAGGATTAAACGGTATAAATTTGGCAGACGGGTGGGACCGCTACTATTTTTGTTAGCTTTATACCTGCACCATCTTTTTTTCATAGCCAATTACTTTGGTTCTTCCTTTTACTTTGGCTTCTGAATAGAAAACTGTGATTAGACGGGTGGGACCGCTACTATTTTTGTTAGCTTTATACCTGCACCATCTTTTTTTCATAGCCAATTACTTTGGTTCTTCCTTTTACTTTGGCTTCTGAATAGGAAACTGTGATGATACGTAATGATACCTAATGTTTGCACATAAAATGCATAAAAAGCGTAAAAGAGGCGGTGTGCCATGCCATATGGCAGTGCGAATAAGAAAAAAAGATTTCCACTTCATTCAAGTGTTTAGTAGGTAATCATCACCATATCACAATCGCAACNTTCCACTTCATTCAAGTGTTTAGTAGGTAATCATCACCATATCACAATCGCAACCTGACAATCACAGCTTCATGTCACAAAGGAGTCAGTGGGTAAGCATGGTTTGAAGGTATAATGCTTCACCATGAGATTGATAAAGCATGACGTGTGACCTCCTTCGCTTGTCATTTTGTCGCAGATTTGGTTCAATCTTAAACTTTTGCTTGTTCCGAAGGAAGATACAGAAAGAAAGTACGGCATGCATAAGGCGGTAAAAAAGCCTATATTTAAACGTAAATATTTACAATTACGCTCTTTATAAGTGCGTAAAAACATTTAAAAATTCTCATTAACCATTGCTGAAACTGCATTCAAATTTATCCATTTACCTTCGAGAATTCTCTAAGCGAGACTTTTGTTCATAAACTTGTGCCTTGTCTTTTATTCGCAGTATGACTTCCAAAGCTCCAATCATTAGTGTGATTAGTCATACGAGTCATATTTTAGTGACAATGAGTAGGATAACAATAATGGCAGTGGATTAGGCCGCTGCAGCAAAGCTCGCTTAGGCGTTAGGAGAGAGTCGTGCAATTAGCACTTTGTCGAGGTGCACTTATGGCGTATCTGATGAAAGTAAGCTTGTCTCTTGCAACCCCAAAAAAGTGAGAATTTCACAGTCAAATGACCAAGGCTTCAAAATTTTTCACGGTCACTCGAGTTCGAGTTTCCAGTTCATTAGGTGCACGCGCAAAATAGTCAATTAAATGCACATCCGTTTTCACCAGTTTGCTGCAGCAGCCAAGATTCGGTGAGACGAGACCAGGAAGCTAATTTTCGCTGATTCCACGTTAATCTTTATGACGAAAATTGGTAGCCTGTGGTTGTAGCACGAGAAATAATTACCTACATTTAATTATCAGGCACTACCCAGAATTTAGCTACCTAAAGAAGGAAAAGTGACTTAGGCTCTTGATGCAAGTCTTTTATTAAATATTGCCGAATAAAAATTAAGTAACCGTAACTTCTTTCTATTATTTTCGTATTAAGTTGTAATACCACTAATAAAATTGATATAATTGTGGGGTAATTAGCAGAGCGTGCAATATGATTACCGAGGTACTCTACCGACTTTTATATACACTCGTTTGTGGTTAAAGTTGTTTGTCTCGTAGATTTATTCATAATAAAGTTAATTGTATATGTGGAAAATGAACATAAAACTAAATTTGAAATGTGCAGTGCCCATAAGCAATGCAAGTAATTACTCAAAATATGACTTTACGTCATAAGAAAACGATATTTGATAATGATGCTCAAAAATTTCAGCATTGCTAGTTATAATCTACAATAGCGTAATAATATTGGTCGCACGCTACATTTCAGTTTAATATATAAAACTGTTGGCGTGTTTGCAACTGGCGACTATTGCACTACATAACAGAATCATCGAAAGTTTACAGTAAAACCCTGAATTTAGATGGACGAATGGCGATCATCTGAAAATTTTTGTCTATTAATTAGCCCCACTATCTAATCACCTTTTTCCGCATTGTTGAAGACTCAAAGCATGATTTTACCAAAGTGAAATAGTTCTCTTCCTTTAAAACCAATCTCTTTGCATTAGCATCAGCATCACATTCAAAAATTGGGGATGATAAACTCGCAACAGCTTACAAAAAATTGAGAGAATGACAGCAAACACGTCCTGCATTTAATAGCTGATTGTGGCTGAATATACGCACGTGCAAAAAAACTTTTCACAGAAACTGTGAGCTCTAATAAGTGTAATTGAATAAGTGGTGCATTTTATAAAGAATTTTAGGTGAAAGTGGGACTACTAGTATTTGTCACTCAGGTGTTTGGCAAGCTTATGATGTGACTTCCCTAAAAGCAGGCATAATTGTTATGTCCCCCATTCTCAACTAATTCGTAAATATTAAGTCATTTGTGCATAAGCAGATGCACATTTTTCCTTGTTGTTTTGTCATTTATCTCATTTTAACTTTTTTTAAAACTTAAGTCTGCATAGCCTGCGTCAGTCAGCTCCTCAGTGAAAGGCTTTTTCTGAGCCTGTGTTTTTTGAAAACTTTAAATAATAGCTGGTATTTGCAATAAATTGACTACTTCCTCGTTTTTTCATCACCCGTGTAGCATCCCCCTTCGATGCACTTCTGGGCATTGTGCCTTTTGTTGAATAATCTGAAGAAAATGAAAGTCATGCTTGATTATTTTAGTATTCCTTTACACATGGGTGTATTCGCCTTGCCTGAAATTGCTAACTGTAAGTGCAACATATAATTTCTCCCTGAAAATATATGTCACTTAAGCTTACCGAGTATCATTTATCTATTTTCTTATTATTCTACTCTGACTGATTGAATTCTGACATTGGTTTCAGGGAGAGAAAAGTCTTACTACAGAACTTCTATGTCCATTCTATTTAAGAAGAACAGCTTCAACTGAACTAAAAATGTATGTTTAGGCTAATTGTTGGGAACTGAAATATTTTCGACAGCAGAAATCTCTTTCATTAGAATTAGAACGTGCAGAAGGGTTATGGGTGTGATATTGTTATGCAGTTTTGGGATCAGCATGATGTTTTGTAAAAAAGACAAACCTGACAGAGTGCCAGTGGTAGGGCTTGAGTGTACCTAGTCAAGTATACAATAAGACTTGGTAAATTTATAGAACATTTTCACTTTCTTGTATATACTAAACGTATTAATTAGTTGCAATTTGTAGATTTCTAATCCTTACAATGCACATCAACTCCCATCTTCTCTGGCTCTTCTGCACTGAATTGAAATTCTGATTTGGTAATGCTCAGGCAAAAAACTGTTTTTTATTTTTTGCAAGAGACTTTTAGTATTCTCTTCTAAGTCAGCTGCATCCGTTTTCATTCATGATGAAACTGCTTTATTAGCGAGTGCTATACAGCATCTTTGGTGGCTCATCTTTTCCCTTTCGTTTTCTCGTTCTCTCATCTTCAAAAAAAGCTTCGCTCTTAGAAAAAAACTATTAGGCATTATGGCAATTTGCCGTCGTCACATGTTTGATCTTGGTTTGTAAGATGATGGTGATGACCAAACTAAAATGAGAAGATAACTAATGACTCATTAAACTATCATCTTCTTCCAAAATATCAAAAAAGTGCTTTCATTCGCATGCAGTTTTATTTTCTAGTTAACATGTGAATTTGGCTCTAAAGCTGTTTTGCAGACTCTCTTCATGAATCTTAATGATAATTACACCATTAAAGAAATAACGCGTATTTCTTCAGAGCGTAACATAAAAAAGCGGAGTACGCAACACATGCCCTTGCTTGTTAAGAATTTAATTTCACTGTCTATTTTTAAAAAATATTGAATTTAGTAGTCTAGTATTATAAAACAGCATCTATGAGAGGAAATACTACACAGTAGTAGTCTTTGAGTCTAGTCACTTTTTGACTTGACTATTGCAACAGGCCCTTAGAAAATTTAATTTCGTAAGAAATGTAAAGCAAATAGTACCCCTCACATTTATTTGAAAATGTCTCCCGTCCCGAAAAAATGACTCAATAGAAATTTAATAACTGTCCATTTGTCCAAAATGATTCAATGTGCACTGCTTCTTGAATAAAGCTGCAGCAGTGGTAATCTAACTAAATAAATATCCCAAGGATATAGAATTCTAAAGCATCCACATTATGAGGTGAGATGAAAACAGTTACTAACTTATATAGAGAACTTGCTCCACAGGCATCACTGGTGTAAAGTGACCACTGTTGGCCACCTAGTAGAAAATAGCTGAAACAAAGGTTAAAACCTAGTGGCCTTTGTTTGGGCGCTGTTATAATTAACTTTTCAAGTTTCCTGTGGAGAGCAGCAGCGCTCCTTCAAATGTTCGCCATCAATTTACGCATGCATTAGGCATTAGGCTCGCATCGTTGAAATTTTTTGAAGATGTTAAATGATATACAGTACGTGCATATTGTTATTGAGTTTGAGCACCCGCAGCTTTCTTTTTTCAGTTTAAAGTACACCTTTATATCATTTCTCCCGATGGACACTCACATTATTCTTAGTCTGTCATTAAATATTTGCTTACGAAAATGGAGTTGAGTTTTCTTTAAATATTCGGCAGGCATTTCCTTGTTCCTCGTTCTTTGGTTTTTGGGTTTCATTTAATCAAGAAAAAGGGAGGAACGAGATGAGCGTGTAAAAAAGCAGCATCATCAACTGCTCCTCAGGTAGGAGGAAATACATGCCTCAAAAAGTGCATATATTATCAGTAATGAAGGATGCGATGCAATAATATCTTAATAAAGCCTTATGTGACCCACATACCGCAAATAAACAAAACCAAACCACATTCACAACAATCAACAGTCTTCATCCATCACTTCTTATATTGCTCAACTTTGCTTAGCGCGTTACCACAAAATCATGGTTTTTCCAATTAAGATCCGACTCACAGGAAAATCATTCACTTGACCAAAGTGCTGCTCTATCTTGCAATTTTACGAGCGGTAAATGAGGCAGAATTTTATGAATTTATGATCCCTGACTTCTTTACATCTAGCCGGAAGTCAGTTTAGCACATTCAATAATAATGAAAATGAAGGATATAATGTAGGGCTGTGTGGCGCGGTAGAGTGATGAGAGTGGTAAAGCACCTCAAGCGACACTAGCAATATCAATTGTGATTGCGTTGGATTTACGCAAAAAATGTCACTTAGCACAACAATGCATTGCATAAATTCCGTTCATTCACTCATAATAAAATTCTTTAGAAAAGACTGCGAATTAGTACCACACGACAAGACCACGACGCGACCTCTTCTCAGGACTGCTCTCATTCTCTTCAAAATTCACGTCTAATACCTTCCATCCCTTCTTCTCACAGATGCTCCCCCTTCACAAAGGGCAGACGTCATTCCACAAGTCCACATTTAACTCAGAATTGATCAAAATTGACATTTTACGCGTTACGTTTACCTGTAATTCCCACTCATATCATTTACTTAGAAAAGCCTCAGTTTTAGAGAAGTGATTAGTCGAAGTTGGAAAGATCTTTCAAAGTTTCAAATAAACTAAAAAAATTTTTCACATGCTTCATATCAAAAATTGCATTCATTTCTACCGATTTAGGGTAGTATACAATTTCAGATTAAAAAAATGAAGGGTACAAGGAATGAGGAAGGTGCATACCTATTAAGTTAATGACATTAATAGTTCACGTCCTTTAAACAATGACTTTCTAATAATTTCAGAAATTTTTGGAATTTTCACTTCAAAATTCCAAAGCATGAGTAGCTCAGCAAAGTACAATTATATTTCCTTCCCATCACATCGCTTGCCAATAAAATGATAATGATTTATTACACATTTTAAAAGAAATGATGAATTACAAGGTTGAAGGTAGTAAGGTAATAGGTACCATTTTCTAAAAATTCTTTGAAATGGGTCACAGCAACATCGCACTGAACGGTGTTAGGTGCGAGTGAAACTTTGAAACATTTTTTCAGCGTTTTGTAGCGTTGCTTGCAACGGGTTGAACTTGATTGCAGACGCCAGACGCAGAATACAGCTACCACGCTATGCACTACTTCACAAGTCAAACACAGCTCGCACCACAAAGACGCTGTTGCGGGATTGGCTTGGCTTCCCTTTTTTTCCTTTGTTCACTTACGGAACCATAGAGTACGCACTCACTAAGCTCACTTTGCCCCGTACGCTTGCAGAGCGCAGTACAAACGGCAAAAGTTATGGTCTCTCAATGCACTAAAGCAGAGTATCCCTTTCCCCTCTGCGTGTAGTGGATGCATACGGAACAGTTTGGTATGTTCTCAGGTCGGATTTGATAAGGAGAAATTAAGAGAATTTTTAATTAATCAGTGATTTGTGAGTGTCCACCGTTAAGATGAGCACTAACAGCATTCAATCTGTGCAAGTATTTGGTCGGAAGGTGAGTTAATTTGGTATTTTAAAAGGGAGTTAAAGTAGAGAAAATGAGAAAGTTCCAATGAAAATTAACCGGTGCCCAGATATGTCTAGGAAGGTGTAATTAGAAGTGAAATAAATAGCAAATTAATTGAAATTCCAGTTCTGTTAGCTATTATTAGTAGAAACTTTATCTTTCCGAGCACCATATGGTGGTGGTAAATTGGTAAAAAATTTGAAAAACGGCAATTATAACTTGTGAGCTGGAAAAAAATAAGATGTGTTGGTGCTGGTTATTGCTGGGCTTTTAATGGTCTGTTCAGTGATGACAGCAGAAAGAAGCGCTGGAGATATATAATCGTGAAAATGAAGAAGGCTAAAACTTAATTGTTTTGTTTTTTTTTCTTATTTTTAGAAAACCGCCACTGCAGTAGCTTACTGCAAGAATGGGGCCGGCCTTCTGAAAGTTAATGGACGGCCTTTGGAACTCGTGGAGCCAAAAATCCTCCAGTATAAGTTGATGGAACCAATCCTTCTCCTCGGAAAGGTATAAAAGCGTTATTTAGCTTTCTAAATTGTGTTGTTTTCTTCCGACAAACAATAACTAACTTCTATGATTTAATTTTTTATTGATTTCTAGGAACGATTCCAAGATGTTGACATCAGGGTTCGAGTGAAGGGAGGTGGTCACGTCGCCCAGATCTATGCCATCAGACAAGCTATTTCTAAGGCCCTGGTTGCTTATTATCAGAAGTGTAAGAGTTTTGTATTTAAATAATAATTGAAATTGTAAAAAAAATGTAAGTATAGAATCTACGAGATAAAGTTCTAACATTTCATTTATTTTAATTAATTTAATCGTTATTATTCTTACGGTGGAAATTTACTACTGAATAAATATTTTGTTCCATTACGTATTTAAGAACGGCCGAGTTCAATTATTTATTTTCTCTTGCTTGCAATATTTGTAATGGGATTGGTATCTGGACCACACACACTATCTGATGAAAAAGTACGTTCATAAACACACATATATAGTTGGAGAAAGTGACAGCTCCGAAACAACTTTTTAGGGGCAAATTGAACTGAAGGTTTTCAGAATGTCTCAATCACGGAAGTTTCAATAATAACCTCAACACAAGACATATGCAGATTTTAGATTTTCTACTGCAAGATAACGGAATTTTCATTGTTCTGTCTGTCATTTTCTGTCCCCTCATCAAAATTTGCTAGCTCTTGTACTATAGTATTGGGTATGTCCTCCATTTTGTCTGGTTGACTGGTTCCTTTTTATCGATTCAAGCAAGAAAGTGAAGGCGATATGGCATAATCATTATTTGAAATACCTCCATAAAGTGGTTTATGCACCTACCTGTTTGCATTTCACATTTTTGAAATTGCGTAAATTTTGCACTAGACAAGAAATCCATCATCATGCATCATTATCCAAATAAGAAAATTGGAACCAAAGCAGATTTGAAAATAGAAATAATTGACATGATTTAGTGTTGCGTGTTTCAATGAAAACCGTAGGTCTAAATGACTTCCTCCCCTGAACAAATAACTTACACCTGATACCCTAAATGCAATTCTTGACTGTTCAAACTACGATACTATGATGTGAATTTCTTACATACTAAAGCATTTTCAGGAGGCATTATTGAAGCACTACCGTAATTATAATGCCAGCCAACATGGTCGGGTCAAATCAAAATGCATCACCAACATTGGCATCACATCTAAAAAGGACGATTTTCAGAGCACGTACCACAAAATTCGATAAATAATTGAAGGCTTCTGACACATTTGCTATCAAAATAGAACTGAGGTGAACGATAATAGGCGAGGAGTAGGTATATTGGCCGAAATTGTGTTTTTCGACAATGTGCTATGATTAACAAATGTGGTTTGTACCTATTCACTACGCAAAAAGTCATGCATTGGTGAGAAAGTATATAAAGCAAAAAGCAGAATAATATAACACGCGGTGTAATAAAACAAAATTTCAAAGGGTGTCAATTAGTAAGCAGTATTAATTTTCGACAGTTTCGTCGAACTGAGTCCTTTTTTACTTTGATTTGTTTGTACTGAGCACATCACTTTCTCCATCTTATGGAGATCTCAAGACATGTGGTTCAGTTTTATGGCATTTTTATGGTCTCGTGTGTATGTTTTAGAATGGTTGTATTTATAAATGCTGCGCAATGCAATATGTTTTTAAACTGAAGAAAAAACAACAGTTTAAGCAATTTTCCTTATCCCTTAGCGCAAAAAGGAAAACATGACTCTGTCCCCCAGCAAACAGGCACATTTTTGATAGTATAATTATTTAAGGAGACCACCTGTGAAATGTTCCGACTTTTTATTGGCTTATAATTCACTACATATTGCGTAGTAAAGCTTAGTCTACCAGTTAGTCATAAAAAGGAATTTTTGTAATGGTAACTGCTACACTAGCTACTCTGCGTTATTTTGACGTAAATACAGTGCTTACAACGCTTCAAAAATTTGTAAAGTTACAAATTTTTACGATTTTTTTGCATGCCTTTGTTTCTCAGAAATTACAACAAAGACTTGTTTGCAGTCTACCCTACTCATCTTGCTTTTGCAACAATGGGATATGGAATAACATGCAAGCAAACTTGCAACGGTACACGTGAAAAACCAGCAGCATAAGTATTTAGTGAGTTGTGTAAAAAGTAATGAAAATCGTAGTAAAAGTCAAAAGATGTGCAGCTTGCAGCAACAGCATCTTAATCTGAAAGGAAACTCTGTCTATACAAGAAAATAACATTTAGGTATATTAAATTTTGATTTTTCCTTTGTCTATTTTTATGCATGCACTCTTCCGAGGAGGGTAAAGTAGAAATAACTCGAATTTAGTGAGACTTGAATGATTGTCATTAAAGCGTACATTTTCATATGAAAGGATCACATAGGCAATAGCATACCACAAGTATCATTATCGTCTCTACTGAAAAATCAATGAAAGTTTTCAATTCTCTACAAGACACGGGCGACAATGAAGCATGAGAAAACCCGTCATCTGACGTTGATGATTTGTTCAAAAGGAAGAATATGACACATTGCACATTCAAATTTGATGCAGGTATGACGCTGTCTTTCCGTCCGCTTCTGAGAATGCAACTGTCAGAAGAGCTATTGCAAATTGCAAAGTGTGTGGTTTTGCTAGTGAGAAGTGAGACTTGAAATCAGTGACAAAAGGAGTAAAAAGAGTCATTTCGGTATGGGTGGATGATGGTGGTGGTGGATGCATGACTTTCTTGGCTTGTGAAAAAAGCTATAAAATTTGAAGATGAAAGGGAAAAAAATATATTCCACATACATTTGCTAAAGTGCAATTGTTTGCTACCAACTTGTTGAATCTACCTCTGCATGTATGTGTGTGGGATGTGTGACTGCGTGAAAGACAGTGGTAATTACTAGCCACCTAGTTGTCTATTTTAAGACGCTACAGTCACCGTACTAGAGTTACCTTCCAGATAAACCAAAGCTAATGATATAGGGCATGCAGAAACGTAGCGCATACGTGATACTTTAAATTAAGGTACTTTACTAGAGAGACGTCTTTAAAGTCCACGATTAGCAAATCAGGTAAGATATGCAGATGCATACGAGAGGATGTAATGAATATCCATGGATTACTGATTTCGCGATTTCTGACACAGATGCTGCTGTCATTAAATTTTCAGCAAAAGTTATAACCTTCATACAAAAAGCTTAAATTATCCGCTGCACTCGCGTTAGCTTGATCATGTCAATTATAACTTGGCATTAAGACTTAAGCACTAGTTTTAAACTAAAATAATTGAAAATGGTGTCAACTGCTGGCCAGCACAAACTTACCTACACGAATGCATGTGTACATTAATAACAAGAAAGATGACAAGGTTTCTCGTTCTCGATTTCTGTTTTCTTGTTAGCGGAGGATGTAAACCAAAAAGTGTGGTAAATTTGCATAAGACGTGGCAGAAATATAGGATAGTAGTGAGTCCTTCGGATGTTAACCTACATTTATGTGTAAGTACTAATGTCTAATGTGTTTACAGCCTTGTTTGAAGACTCGTAATCTATTTATATATTTTTTTCATTTGTAAAGTAAATGAACGCATATTTATTGCCAATAAAATTACAGTTTTTCATTTAAAGTGTTTTAGATAGTGGTAAGCAAAAATTACATGCAGCCGCATCAAGCTGCAGGCCACGATTCTTAATTGTTAATGAGCAAAGCAGTTTTTTGCCAATAATAATTACATCTCAAAATAAGATTTTCGATTTAAAAACACTTCATCTTCGGAACATTCATTATTTGCCGTAGGTACTAGGTACACAGCCAGCAATTAGATTCAGTGCAAAAACCGTCAGTAGCAATCAGTAAACTTCTCATTATTCAAGTATATTACCAGAATACAATATATTAAGGTGGAGATTCTTGCCATGCATTAAAGCGCATTTTTCATAAATGTTATGATGCAGATACCCATCTACGTTATTACTAATTACACAATTGATTGACCTTTAAAGAGATTCTTTCCAGTGTACAAAAAAGTCTAGCGTTTAAAGTTTAAAGACTTCAGAATTACTTTCACATGTCATAATTTATGGATTAAGGATATTAGTTTTTACTACTAGAAGGCGAAAAGAGAACGCTTAGAAAGAAAAGTGTAATTCGACGGTGCTCAGGTAGCCTTTCAGTTTCACCTTTTTTCTCATTCCCAATTATTTATCCTATTTGCCATAAATTTTCCTTTAATATCGTTCGAAAGACAAGAGAGAAGCGAGAAATCTTTCATCGCTTCATCATCATCATCACCACCATCATTGTCACAGCGCTTTCATATCTTTTGTGGAGAAGAAAAATCCTTACCGCAAACAACTACTTTTACATATTACATGGTAGAGCTTTGCTTTAAAACTTAAAATAACTATATACCCTTACCGTTTGCATCCCAGCACCATTTCTAAGCGGATTTAATTATACACATGGAGCCCAAAGGCTTTATCTGCGGTCGCAAGCTTATTTTAAAAACGGTACTGCGTTTACAATTGCATTATCCTCTCTTTAAAAATCGCTTTTGCAACGCACAAAATTTATCTAGGGTACAATACATGACTCTGCACAATACTCTCTAAGTGATAATATTTCAATAAAAATCGAATGAACTCTGAAAAAACTAAAAGTGTTTTCTGCAGTCTTTCAGCAGCGCAGAGGTAGTGGCGAATTGTCGACATGATGTTTTTACAGAAATGCAACCTGTGAAAGAGTGAACTACAACAACTAGAGTTTGCCTAATAATTCTTCAACTCTTACAAAGCCGACCTGAATCACGTACATCATAAATGTGAAGAGGACGCATTTCCGAAAACCATTATTATCCTTAAAACTTTTCCCTTCATTCGTTTGTCACTCATCCGTTCAGTGACAACGACAACGACTATGCAATCAGCTACGCATATGCTCATTTTTATTACAAATGTTCAATTGTTTGGATGCAGAAATTTTTGCAAAAAAATCATGAAACACACGTTAACCAGCTAACACATATGTATACATGGAATCATGTCAACCAGAGTAGGTATTATACAAAGTTGCTGTTACTTCATCATCACAATCGAGGAATTCTTCCACGATTCTTGGCACAATGATGTGCAATGCTTAATAGCATTTTTTTGCATTTTAGTGGTATTACGGGAAGTTTTGTTGGAGGAACGGAAGGGATTGACAAGAAACACGCTTGCAAACACGCATTTTTTATATCTCATTGGTAGGTAAAAAAACCTTTATGGGGGATCTTAATGACAGGTCAAGACAATATAAGGTAACGAATGTATTGGTGCTGATAAATTCCCACAATACTGCCATCAACATTGCAATTAAGTCTTTCACTGTAATTAATATTAATTAAAGAATGACAACCTGATAATTAAGAGCGCACGTGAGATGGTGGCGTTATATATTGATATGAGAATTCGGTGTGCATTATTAGTGCTGATGGGGTACATGTAGTGTGGCTGTGTGACACCTTGAACGAAGTCATCATGTGAGGTGTGCGGTGCGTGTCCCTAATAAAATAAATACACGTTTGAAACAGGAAAACTGGATCACGTGCAGTCAATGAGATGACTGCATTGCCATAATCCTATTATTATATGCAGCCATTGGCTTAATGAATAAGAGAACGTGTCTACATTATGTTTTCAAGAGTGACAAAAAATTATTGGGACAGCACGCGTACCTCTGAGAATATACGATGAGTAGTCGCCATCGCCATATAGAACACGGTTTAATTACAAACCTGATTTTTCCTGTAGGCTCTCACCCTACCTCAACTTGAGGCAAAAAAGTATAATTACACTTGCATAATTTACACTTTCCGGTTCGTAAACCCCCTAACCGTGAGTATGTGCTTTGGCAAGTATGACATAATCATAGTGGTGGTTTAAGTAGAGTGACCCATTAAAATGATAAGCTTTGCAGACTTCTGGGTGCTCTTTCATATAAAATGATATCCTGTTTACCAGAAATAAAGCTACAAATTACGATATTTAAAAGAAGTTTACAAAAAATGGCACCCAAAAATTTTGACTTTCTGCAGGAAGATGTTCTCCTAAAATAATAAAATGAATGTAATTTTTTCATAAATCATAAACTAGCGAGCGCATTATGCGCGTCAGTTATAGTTATTAAAATATCAATTTCAGGATGAGACAGTTTCAACATGTTTCACGTGCCGACGTGCACATTTGAAATTGTTTGTGAATCTTTTTCGCAACACGAGGGCATGAGAGCACCAAAGAACAGACAGTGCATGTGCATGTACTTGCAAAAAAATTTTTGGCAGTAATAATTGATCCACAATTTCGAAATTTTCATTAGGATATTAATCACGGTCTGTTGTTATTTTTCTTCCTTTGATTTGGGGTTAGTTTTTGTGCATTTTAAAGTGATAGTGCATGAAAAGCTTGATGGCCGTATATACGTACCGATACGTAAAATCTGCCCATTCACAAGTTGTAGTAACGTAGGCATGCTATCCTACAGATTAAGATAAGAAAAGTTTAGTCACTTTTGCATGTAATTGCTGCGCCGCAACTGGCAACCGCAACTACTGAAAAGTGCAACTGTGATACACGACTACTTGTCATTTTACACTTCATCAAAATGCAATTTTACAAAATTTTACCAAACTGCAGTAAAAAATCATATGGGATTCCTCTCTTCTCTACAACCCAGTTAACAGTTTAATTGCAGCACTTCATTTAGAAGTTGCAGATATTAAGAAAAAGCCAATTATGTCTAAACGAACAGGACTCGAAATTTCCATAAGCATTTTCGTGCTCTCTTGATTGGACTAGCTAATTTATAGTTAGCCGTAGATTGGATGCCTTCTTTTCGCACACAGTCGACATTACACATTGTATCTTGCAAATGCTAAAAAATGCGCATTCATCAACTCGTCCTGTCAAATATGATCACGCAGCTTACATGTCTGTAAGAAATCTGGAGTTTCAACACAGTTTCAAGAAGCAAAAGTAAACTGTACATTGGTGCATGGCCCTGTTAATGTCTTCACAGTCAGAAAAATGAAGATGCTGTAAACTTAAAGAAGGCCGTTGCTTGTTGCTTGTATTACTTTGTTAAATGCAATATAAAAATGTGGATCACTCTCGATATTTTTTTGCCTGCAGTTTTTGGTGCAATATGTCTGACTAGATTGAGGAGTATGTGATATGGTGCAATCCTACATGCGTGCCTTGTTGTGTTCTACATAAGTTAGCTTATTGTAAGTTTAAGAAGAGGATAAAAAAGCGTAGTTTCGTTAATGACTTGAACATAAAGATTAGTAATCTATACATAAGCGCAAGCGTAAACAACGCTTCGCTTTAGCAAGGCCCCCAACAATAGCAGAAGTAATAAAACATTCCCGAAAGACAGAATAAATTATGATAGAACATTAACATGAGCGCCAAATTGCTATTGATCTCTATATTTAGCCAAAAAATATACACGAGCAGAGGCAAGTATTTTTTTTTAAACATTAAACGAATTATTGGTTAATATTTCTAATAATCTGCAATTCTCAGCAGCATTACTTAATTGGAGTCTTAGGCTCAATCCAAATCAAATAGCTCCGCCTATACACTTTATAGCTTTTTATATATTGCTTATATGCTATATACTAACTACGCTAAAATATTATTTTGGCGCTCGTATATGTATACCGAAAGCACAAATTAATATTTGCAAACGGGAAATTAGCTTACTTTATGTACATATTATAACGATTTGAGGTCAATAAAAGAAAAATTAAACATGTCTACTACAATTACTGCTTTTTATTTTTGCTCCAAATATCCTTTCGTTTTATCCGATAAAGTAGCAGTATTTTGTTAAGTGTATAAAATTGCAATTTCGTTCATATAGTCTGCGAGTATAATTGCTACGGCTTGCTCAATTTTAGAATCATATGCGTAAATAATAGTGATGAGCTGTGCCTACACGATGCGCTCAGTCTATCAACAAATTTTAGTCGTTGCAAAACAAATGAAATCCCTACAGTATACACACATTCCAATAACTCTGATCTAAGTACCCTCACACTAAAAACTAATTACGTTGACCATAACCACATCTGAGTACCTATATAAAATAAGTACGAATAATTATAGAAGAAAACAATTATTTACGGTATATAATAACTAAAACCTATGCAAAGGTCTAACCGTAAAGGCAACCAAATACAAATGAAGGGTTTCCCTACGCACATCATAATTTTTTCTCACAAATTTCATATCGAAATTTCATCCACAATTTTTATCCTAAATTTACGAAAATCTCAGACTTTTATGCGTACGTATAAACATGACTGCGGTTAATTAATGTCCCCTAACTTCGTGATTTGGTGGCGAAAACGGTTTGATATGTGATCATTAATTAGTAAAAATGTATACACCTGAATTTTGATTTTTTGCACTAAAATGTAGTAAAAATCATCGACTCAGTGAAGCTACAATACTCGTGTTCGTTCACTGATTATGATTACACTTACACTCCGTGTGCTCGACCTTGCTTTCTTGTCATTTATTTTTCAGTTTCTCATGTCTGCCCTCGGCATCACCGTGTGCACTTCGCATGCCTTAACTTTGAAAAAAGATTGAAGATAAAAAACTGCCTTGTTCAGAATGGAATTCACTAGACTTTATCATGAGTGCCTATTCAAATTAATTGTTTGTTTACGCATATGTCCACGTCTACCCTTTACTTTTAGCCTTTTGCTGAGACTATAACTTGCCACTTTACCAAGAAGATAAGAAAAGCAGGCATCACTGTTCTCGACAGATAACGTCAAAACGTAAAAAATTAGTTCAACGCAAGGGTAAAGAGTGGATAGAGCAGAAAATTTATTCGCTAGTATTTTTAGCTGGTGATTTGATTATGTACATGTTTATTTGTTTTATTTAGCTTCAATTATGACTACGACTAATTATTATCATGCATCTGTAAATGTACAGACGAGCCGAGTAATTAGAATTTATTCATACTTTTACTTCACATAAACATAGTTTTTGCGAAGCATCGAGCAAGTGAGAAACATTCCCATTTCACATACCAAAAAAAGCCTCTCTCTATGCCAAGAAAATGCTGAAGACAAATGAGCAATGAACATCAGTTATTTCATAAAACTGCCTGCAAATACTTTATTTATAGCTAATTCCCTTCAAACTTCAGTGTCCATTTTTTTGTTCTACTGTAGTACCAGCAGAATCAACTCTAAATACAGAGTTACCGCCACTGCTTACCACCAAATCATTGCATGAATCTATACACTACTGCTCGTATAGCTTTGCAAACATAGCGTCATTTCTGTCAGTTGAGACAGTCGATCCCTGCTTGTAGTGCTGAATTCTGACACTTATCGTAATTAAGTTGCGGTAGGAATTACGTACAATTACTAGGAACCTTTAATTATTTCGTTTTAAGTATTATGCAAAAATGAAAAGCGATCGTTATTGACCACAAACTTGTACAGTTGCCCCCACACCTACATGTTTGGCCTGCCATTTTTGCTATGTGGACTTGTAAATTCTTCCATGGCTCACTAATTTTATTGCCGCGATTAGTTTAATTTCAGATAGATTTTTTTTTATCATTTTGGAAGATTGTTCTAGGAGGCAAGTCTGTAAAGTGCATAGGGCCAATAGAGCATTTTTTGCTAGTCCGCTGCATTTTTGAGGACTACAATAGAGAACGGTTGTGCGGTACAGAACTGAATTGCTGACGTAGGCGACTTAGTTATTACTATTATTAATGTAATTTTTATGCGCAAACATATCAAAACACGCGTTTCGATAAGCGCATTGATATGAAAAAATATTAAAAATTGCCCCCAGCTTCCAATGAACCCATAAAACTGCTTCAACTGTTTACTGTTACATACACTATTTGCTAGTTTTTGTTATAGTTATGACCTTTTAAATACCGGATACCAAGACCTACTGCAAGTATGATTGTTATTAAATGAGTTAAGCGTGGAGGAATAGGGAATGGTAATTTTACAACACTTTAAAACAAAAAATGATAAATAATACTCAGAAGCATGAAAAGTTTTTGCAGGATGTCAATTTTTGCCTAGACTAATTAGTCCCGCACTCAACTGTTTTGGGATAGGGACAGTAAGTATTTAGTACAATGAACCAGTTGATAGGTATTCCCTGAAATTAAGGAATTCGTTGTGGTGTGGTTATCATAATCGGTAGAGTACAAAACTAAGCAGCCTGAAACATTAAATTATCTCTTAATTATTAAGCCTCTTTTTCAGCACTCGCAGTAAACGTCAGAAAATGCTACTGTTTTCCTGATTTGTGTTTGCTATGCTATCACCACTCGCCATAAAACTTTTCTTTGTTTCGTTTCCAATAAAACAAATAACTAAATTGTTTTTCCTTATACTGCCAACCCTGTTGCAGAAATTAGTAAATGGGGGAAAATTTAGTATCTGATAAGGTTAATTACAGTATTTAATGCTAAATTTAAATGGCTACAAATCTTACTTGTAATACGGCGGAGATTCTACCAACATCCGAATGCACTCCACACATCCCCGAAAAACAGCTTGCTGTAACGGATTCGATACGGACGGCATGATGGAAAAGTTTAAAAATGTCGAACCGTTTGAAATTGAAAGTCTAAACTTTAAAAAACTTTCATATTTTTGCAACCCAAAACCGGATCACATCAGGCTGGTTTTGCTAACCAAAGTTCACACTCCACACAGGTGAAGTTGCAGAAAACTGTCACTGTCACTTTTTAAAACGCTCTACAGCGTTTCATAATGTTCATGTCCACACTGCAACACCCGAAAATTCACGATTCACTGCAGTACGATGTTAGCAGCCACACTGTTCTGTTATCACAACAAGCTTTACAGGTTTCTGTGTCAGGAAAGCGTTTGGGAGATGCACACTGCGCGTTTTCATGATTAATGAATATTTATATTTGTGCTGTTTTGCATTCAACTTTAAAAAAATGTTTTTGCTGTTACTTTTCAAAAGATTTTTACAGATTTTTGACAGCTATATATGTAGGTACTTACTAAATCCAGATTTTAGTGCAGCTTTCAAATCCATATTTATCTGGTTTGCTCTTCTAATCTCAGATTTTCCATAATCAGCATAATGTATCTTTTGCCACTAACAGTAATACGGCAATTATAGGAAAGACGTTTTAAAAAAATGTTCTATAAACCCGTACTACTATACGCACAATTTTTTTTGTATTAATAACTCCTTTTCAAAAAAATTAGCACTTCGAATTTCTATAGGTATGTATATATAATATGATATGCAATAAAACCGATGGCGAGTCTTTCAATCAGATTATACAAAAGAGCAGTAGATGAATATTTTGTGATAGGCCTGCAATGGTTGGTTTGCAGAGAAGATGAACAATGCGAAAGAAGATCCAATCGCTTCCGGAGTGTAGAAAGCGTTATAAAAGGAATCGATGCCAACACCAGCACACGCAATTTTTTAGCACTGAAACCAAAGTTCTTTTCTTTTAAGGCGAAATGTTTGTATGTAACAATGAGTAATGAGTACCGATATTTTGGTGCTGTTTTATTCGTTCATAAAAAAACTTTTTGAGAAATTCCGTTTTTTGCAGTTCACTTCTACGTGCAAGTGCAATGCACAGTGCAATAAGTGGTGATGGTTTCGAAGATGATACGAATGAAATCAATTATTCCCGTCCAGATTTTGTATTTAGAAACAGTTTGGTGCAATATAACTTCCCCTTCAATTTAGGGGAACAGCACTTGATGCAAATAAAATCCGTACTTTTACAAACCAAAACATGCACTTTTTTATGCCTATCTACGTAATAAAAAACTTTGTTCAACGCAACCTTCTTTTTTTGCAATTTCACGCAAATTTTTAAAAAGAATGCTATTTTAGGGCAATGGTTTAAGTCACAGTCAAAACCTTCATCTTGAAAAAATGAACAGGTGGAAGACCAGGAAGAAACTTTGCAAATCTTTGAGGATTGTTCAGTGGCTCGTATAAGCTTTTAACTTTTAAAATGTTACGCACAGGAAGA
The DNA here is from genome assembly GCA_027744115.1 of Acrocyrtus sp. NNG-2020. Classification (NCBI taxonomy): domain Eukaryota; kingdom Metazoa; phylum Arthropoda; class Collembola; order Entomobryomorpha; family Entomobryidae; genus Acrocyrtus; species Acrocyrtus sp. NNG-2020. The sequence continues at coordinate 4,302 of JAHZND010003101.1, read as the reverse complement.
AGATACATTAAAACAAGCACTTTTTTGGATTGCTCGGTCAGTAAAGCATAAAACGGTAAAAAACGTAGTTTAAGCTACTTCTCGTGAGTGTGGCCTGTAGCACATTTTTGTCGTCCTTGTACAAAGACGATGAGGTAAGAATGACTACTAAAAGTACTTTAGATACAGTTTAATGACAAACAAGGCGCATCCGTCTCTTTGAGTAAAAAATCAGAATCAAATCTGTTACTACAAACGTAAATTAAGTTACCATAAAATCTAACACGTTTTCCTTTAAACCTTTGTGTTTTGCTTCCTTTCATGAAACTTATGTCTCGCCGAATCCTTTCCGTCCTTAATGCGAGTAACTTCGAAGTACGGTTTCAAACACATTTCGCTACAGAGTTTTGGCTTCTTCCTACATGCTAAAATGGCAACTCCTCTCAAACAAAAGGCAACGCACACAAGTTGCACATCTGTGGCGCACTGGTTGAGGATTCTTCGTTGATATTCTATTTTCTTCAACCGCAAAACATGACATTCACTCAATACCAAAGATAACTCACTTACTTTTAATACTCTCAAAGGAAACTCTTTTTCGAGAAACTTTTCCCTGCATTTAAAGCAGTCCTCTCACAGGTTCTTCTGCTTCTGACTCAGGCACTGCACTGCTAGCAACGTGACGACTAGCGACAGTAAAATTTATTTTTTTCGTTGCTGGCTCACTCTAGAAAATGCGTTAAATTTTCTACACATGCATGCAGAGCAAAATCGCTTTTGCGTGTAAGTCTGAATGGGACGATGACACTGTCTTGAGCTTGTTAAACATCTTCTGGTGACAAAGTTAACGGTAAGGTTTATGCACTCAAAATGAAAACGCTTGAGACAAAAAATTGTCCCAAAATTTCACAGTACCAATTCACACACTACAAAAAAAATTATCAGCAAACTTTATGTAGAATGGATAGAGGAAACCCACGATTGGATTGGACGTGCGGTGGCTAATGTCATATCGCACCATTTACACTACAACAATAGTCACACCACACATTCGAAATCAGGGATCGCACGCAGGTTCCCTTATCAGAATTGACGATTTGCAGGCATTATCTGCTTCTGCAGTTCAATATTAAGTAAAGCGTATAGCAAAAACGCTCGTGAGTAACAGGGGGATTGTAAGCGATAAATGAAACAAACTCTTATCGCGATAACATTAGATGCTGTAGGTATTCGGTAGGATCAGTGCAGATGCTAAAGCTACAACAGTTAGTTATAGTCATCCTACAAACATTCCTAAAATAGCTGATGTTAGTGTTAGTACAGTAAAGAATCATAAAAAATAAGCTGAGTTAGACTGACTCAACTAATCACTGAGCAATATCTTGTAGGGCTTACAGGATAGGATTAGAAATAGCAAAGCTACACTGCACATAGCTATATAACTCTCGGGGTGATGCGATGTGTGGCTTGACAAGACCCTTATATGAGATGAGGGGGAAAATGCACTTGCAGGTAAAGCAATTCAGAAAATGCATGCGCGCACCACCACCACGAAGCTAAGCAGTACAGTGCGCCTCAAAACTATATTAATTTGAGACATCGTGTTTATTATAGCTTCAGCCTGAGAAAAAAATCTGCACAACAAAGGGAATCAACGTGCGAATATGTTCCGCTTTGCTGACTGCTTCTCAATCAATTCTTACGCTTGTGCTCCTTGCCATTATTTCTCTGCTATTATTAGTACCCTGCTTCGAGATACATATTACTGCTGCATTTTAAGCTTTTAGTGAATGCAGGTGCACAAATGATCTCATTAACAATTTTACCATGTTTTTAAAAATGCAGGGGCTGAGGCTGAGAATCGAATGTTGCTTATCATCGATTCAACTTTTTTTAAAAAAAGTTCTGCTCAGAAAAAGGCTTTCCACATTGTGTCTTTTAGATCAGTGGAATTTCTGTGGTCAAACAATGACTTTATTTCTTTGTCGAATACTATGTCAGCAGTATGCACACTATTGTGTTTTTATAAAAATTGAAAATGCGGTCGTTGCAGAGTTTTCAGTTTTCTGATTTCTGAAAAATACATCCTTCGTTCAATACCAAAAAGATAAAGAACTCGTCCCATTGAAGTCTTTTCAGCACATTGTCTGGAGCTAATAAAAGGAAGTTGTTTTTAAAAACTTTTTTTCAATGATAGTGTAAAAAATAATCTATGATGTCTGTACTTATCGCTTTATGCTAAAAAAAAATGAAATACATATACCTTTATGTACTTTGCATTTTAATGATGTGCTGCTCAATTCGACAGACGTTTTGATCAGATAGAGACTATTATTTGCTAACGATTGATTTGTAACGAAGGAAGCTGGGAAAGTGGTCAGCTTTCTTTCAATTTCTGAATCTAAAATTCACGAATGAATAGCTTAAATTGACTTAAAATGATAGTTTTATGGGAATGTGACCGCATTATGGAAGCTTGCTGACGTATCCGTTTTGTAGAGCTGTCGAATTAGCAGAATGCAAATGTGCTTAGTAAAATACTGCCAATTAAAGGGCCGTGGATTTTCCTATTTTTGCAAAATTGTTTAAAAATAAAAGATAAACCGCCATCTGCTCCTCTGATTAAAATATAGGTAAATAGATGGATAATAGAAACAGTTAGTGTATATTTAAGGTAATATTGTTATTCTGATTAGTTTCTGAATTTCACGGTTTTATGAAAAGCAGAGAGAAGGTATATTTTTAATGTTCAGTTCATGCATGGATACAATTTTCATTTTCTTCAGTATTTTGATAGTATATTAAATATACTTTGCTCGTTTTGGTTGATTATTATGGGAAAAATCATCCTTTATAGTATGCACTATGCAGCAGGAGAGCACTACAAGAATCAGGCTGGTGGAACAATCTCACGAAGTTCTTCTGCCCTATTGTGGGCGAAAAGTACATCGCTCATGTAAAGTCAAAGTAACAGCTTAAAAGTTTTTTATTAATAAAGTAGGCTTGCAATACCATATTATTTATATTTTTAAACAGATGTAAAAGTATTCGTACATGCCTTCCCTATCTTACCTACGATTCAGAGTTTAAGCTAAATTAGGGATCTCTCTCACCGGTAATATGCATTTTGGCTGATTTGGTCTTGGTCCTTAATGATGATCAGCAGAACTATTTGCAGCTCATGCAAACAGCAAACTTCTGCGCACTATGTGCTTTTTCAGTGAGCCTCAATAAGTCAGTTTTTACAAATGTACTACCTGCAGGGGATCACTTTGCACGCTTGCAGGATGTATGAATCTTTCCTTTGTAAACATTGTTCTGTTGATGTTGATAATCATGAATGAACCTAACAATAAGTAAATCCAACCTAGAAATGCAGTACGTGCATCAGGAACTATGATAATTATAATTGGAGGGGATAAATACACAAAAAGATGTTTTTGTAAACACACATACCTAAATACTAACATATCACAATTTTCTGCGATCACGTCTTTCTTTTTACCCCTTGACGAGAGTTATAAGCAATATTAAATGCTGAAAAAGTAAAGTAGGTCTCTGACTTTACTGCTTTGACTTGAATTCCTCAACTCATTGACGGATTGACTCTCTTTGCTTTGCCCTGTCTAAAAGATAAGAGCAAACCAAGGCATATTTAATCGTTAAACGTAGAGCTAAATATGTGCAAATGTGCAGCGAAGTAATTACTACTCTACATGCTACTAATTAAGTGAAAACAAAATGTCTGAGTTGCAGCTTAAGTAGCTTGTTAGGCTCATATGCCTCCACAGCAAGCCCTGGCTGTGGTCGTCAGTTGTAATACCGGTCCCGGTACCTGCTGCAATATGCACGTGCTTACGATTAACTAGACTACTAGCCTAGTACAGAACTACAGAATAGAGGAAGGAAATATTTCTTCAATGCATTTTGCACTATACAGCAATTATGCACGTAGCTGTAATTTTAAGAGAAAACTACGATTGTGATGTTTAGCAAATAACTTTATTTTTATGTAACAATTTTTTTTTGCATATTACTGAAATTATTGATCCAATCAAAGTTACTTGCGACACGTCATACCCATAAATGAAGCAAGCACAATGCAGAATGCCGAGTGTAAAGTGCGTCTGGCATGTAAACAAAATTGCAGTATCCATCCATAGCATACCCCTGTCCATTTCATTTTATCAAAATATGTCGTATGTCGAGCAAAATAAGAACACATTAATGGAGTACAAGCTCCACGGAGCTCATGCTGAACTCGCGCGCTTTTGTAGAACTGTGGTGTTGTTGTGAGAAAATGAAGTGAATGCTTTATCAAGT
>JAHZND010003100.1:0-17133 GCA_027744115.1 Acrocyrtus sp. NNG-2020 | reverse complement strand
TTTTTTTTCTCTTCCGTTCTGTTTAAGGTCAATGGATCGGGAAGATTAAATTGATGGATCGCCCCATATGTAACATGGAAGTGCAAGCAGCAAAACAGATCCATCAGGCGGTCTGTCTGCGATTGGCGATGGGAATACCAAATTTCGAAAAGAAACGTGTCAATGCTGCATTCGAAATTTTCAATAACGCACCAGCAGTAGTATAGTGCTTTGGTTGGCTTTGGCTGGTTGCATGAGTACGGAAAAAGAAATAAAAATATGAGGTGAAAAGGAAGCCAATAAAAAAGGATCATGTGGACATTGAACGGGAAACAGGAATAGGATTACATCATCATCATAATGGGCTGAACTATTTGAAAAGAGGTGTACGCTAAATGTTACATTATCAGTGCATTTTCATGAAAGGCTCCGCCGGTTCATTGTTTTTTGGCCTTCACGGGTATTTTTTGCGAATGCGAATTCAGCTTTTTATCACTTCAACTACTAATGGACAAAATAGATTTTTTCGCTAAAAAGTTGTGATCGACAAAATTAAATTTTATGTAACGACTAAAACTCTACGCCAAAGCTTTAAAAGTCTCTTTGCTATCGTGTACTTTCATCTTCTGATCTAAGTGCAGATTTTTTTTTGCAAAAAACCAAACCTGAAATGTTTTACAACAGTTGGGGAATGAATATAAGGAGTGATGACTACGCATTTGGAGGTTGCTTTCATCAAATCACTTCCTAAACACGATCCATTTTCATTGCCTCGATGCAATATTCGATCTGCATCATCGGCACGAACATACACCCTAAAAAAGATTTTGCTCATTTTCATCTCATCACTGCTTTCTATGTCAGCTCGCAATTCGCAAACATGCTAAGCACCTTGAGAAAACGGTCTATGTATCAAAAAAGGGGATCAATCAAATTTCAAATCTGTAACTGAACAAGATGGACTCTACCTAACTCAATCCACATGTTCACAGATGTTGCAAAATTGCATAATGTAGCGTGCTATCTCCTACCTCAGTCATTTCGTCAGATCGGCAACGTGCTGGCATTAAAATGAGGAATGCAAAATTATGATAAATTTTCCGTTTTTTATACGTTTACCTCTTCTCTCGACGATAAAATTCTGTTAGGGAAGGTCAACTTTACTCGGAAAGGAAAACATCTGAGAAAATGAGGAGCTAAAACATAGTTTCGCTTAGGTAAGTACTTTTTTTCAGTGGAGCACAATTTATGATCTCATTAAAACTGCTCATGAATATTAGTTCCATTAGAGTTAAAAATAAGTTCATGGAGAGAGCCATTGATATGGTTTTTGCTACGCTAGAAGAGAAAAATGACCTTGATGGAATGCGTAAAAAATGTGTTGATAGAAAGCACATTCTAGTTTCGTGTACTTTTGTCTGGACTAAAAATGGAAATTACTATTCGAAATAGATACCGCTGCCGCTTTGTCTAGTTTGTGTGGAGCCGAAATGTTTGAATGAGTTTTCATGAGATGAGCACTCATCAAATTATGCATAAGTACTTCATTTGCTAATAATTTAGCATGTTCATGTCATGCTTTTTAAAAGGGTAAAAATAATGATATTTTAGAAGATAATTAGCACAACTTACCTCTCGGCACTAATCAGCGCCACAGTTATGGAAGTGCAGACAGCAACTCCAAAATTGAAATGCATCATTATTAAGTGAACCAGATCCACACCGTTGGTGGAGCACTGGACCGGAGCAGACATTCCATCAGTTCCGGCGGCGAGCAGGTAAGTTGGCACGTTTGAAGTGGAGGCATAATTTCGAAGACTTTCTTCGCTGACGTAGTGGCTCCCTTTGTAAGTTAAAGGAGGGGAAGAGGAAAGGAAAGCGGAAAGGATTGAGATCACAACGCTGAGGAAGGAAACGACTAAATGTGAAAGGCACAAGCTGAACACAAATCTGAAAAAAATTTAAATAAATACAATTTCTTAATAATTTTATTACTAATTTTCAAAGGCATCAACACAAATTAAAAACTGGAGTATGTTTACTTACCTATTAGACGGGTACTTTAGCAGAGATCTTTTGCAAAGTGTACAAATGATTGCTCCATTAAATGCAATAGAAAGCAGTTGCAGAACTACTGAGAGTATTTCAAAAACGATAAGTCTACTGGCAACCATGTCATGTCCGTCATTGTGTTCACTTGGCCCGGGTACTATTGCCCCCATTTCTACTTGAACTGGAGATTCACTCCAAATACTACTTGTTGCAATTTTCCTGTTTTTTAAACTAACTCCTCCTTCTTCTTACCAATGGCACATTCAACTNTCCGTCATTGTGTTCACTTGGCCCGGGTACTATTGCCCCCATTTCTACTTGAACTGGAGATTCACTCCAAATACTACTTGTTGCAATTTTCCTGTTTTTTAAACTAACTCCTCCTTCTTCTTACCAATGGCACATTCAACTAAATTAATTTTAATCCCTCAATAAAAAATACTATGTTATTCGCTTCACGGTAAAATCTTCAGAAAAAGAATTACTCTACAACTCATTGTCAGCGTTTGCTTCAGCAGTCATCACTGACTGCTCTTGATAGGTTCTTTGTGTGTGTGTACTCTGCATTTAAAAATTGTTAAATTATTAAATATTCTTTAGCGCATCTTCAAACCAGGAAGACATTTCTCTCTCAAAGAACACATGCATAAAGTACAAATATTTTACTTTAATACTAATTAACTGATTAAAACTTCATTTAAAACCAGTCACATAACTAAAAATCTTCTTCACATCATCGCCTATGAGTCCTCCACACTAGTCACACTCACATTACTAAAAACGGCATGCACTTCACGTGGATGCGTAGGTAGTACAAGAAGCACTGCTAATTTTACTTCAACTCCAACGCAGCATTTTTTTATTTGAGGAGAAACTGTCATGTCACATCGTAGATCGAAGATCGTGCTGTAAAGATGAGTCATTCCCTACACAAAAATATTATTATCCTGCTCACTTCACAGCGAACTGATCGAAATAGTAGGTCTCTCGCTCGTGGGCTCTTCGAGTGCAGCTGTAAAAACTGCACCTGTTACTGGCAGTGTTATTATCTGGATGATTATTATAATAGCTCGCTGCTGTGCACTTTTCGTGGTCTCTGTTGAAGAAGCAGTGATGCGGTCGCTGGCAATCAGGAGTGGTTGAACGAATTACTTTGTTTATGTCTATGAATATTCCCATTGTTTCTGTTTGAAAACATGCGTAAACTTGGATGATTTACATGTAAATGATCATCATTATGTCATGCAAGGACAAACTGAACTTTAAAAAGAATGTGAAGTCGTTATAATTATTAGAGATGATTACGAAACAGTTGTAAAAATGTTGATTTTTTGGATTTTTGGATTCATTCGGAACGATAATGAGGATTATATTGTTCATTAATAATGCTAAAACTCAGCACTAATAATCCCATTTACTTGATCCGTCCTAATAACAGTCACTGTCCTGCCAAAAAATATATTTAAATCTCTGACTTTTCTCTTCACTTGTCACACGCACTGAGTCAATTAATTATGTCGTGTCATTCACAAATGAACTTGAATGAACTTGTACAACTCAATTTATAAGATTTTAGCTGAGTCGAGTTGCACTTGTCCCTCTCCGTCTCACGCACGAGGCTGATGCAGCGATGATGAGACGAAAGGACATCAACTGTGAACATTCTGGGATGATGATGGTCTGCCAACTGAAAAAGACAAAGACATTTAAATTGAAACCCACTTTATTGATTGCTCTACAGTTGCGAAATTCTGCAAAAGCATTGCATAATCTCTTCTAATTTCTTGAAAAACGTGGTTGTACAAAAAAACGTAAAATTGCAAAACGAACCAATTTTTTAATGATGGAGTGTTTTGAATGTCAGCTTTTTTCAACATGCAAAAAACCGAAATAATAACTTTCCATCTCGAAATTTCGTTAAGTACTTCGACCACTTTGAAAGCTGAACTACTCTTTCCACTGCACACCAAAGTCGGTTTTAAAGAAAAAGTTCTCACATTCAGCAATAATAATTGGATTTTTGCTATATTACCCTATCTAATAATGAGATATTTGAACTCTCATTACACAATCCGATGCAGTAGCGTATAATGACTTGGCTAATTTAGAAAAAAAATTTCCAAGCTGCTCCACTATCGTCGGTCTTGTCAGCATTTAATCTCGCGAGTAAATGCCGTCCTCATACCGCTCTGTCAAAGCATATATTTTACGAAAAATGATCCTTTTTTTTTGTGCGTTTACAGCAAAACAGAAGTGATTTGACAAGGAGCTAAAGACTAAAGACGCGTTCTCTCTCTTTTCTGCCTTCAGCCTTTGTGCACTCTTCTCTACCCAGTAATTTGATAGGATGATGTTGTGATGTGCCGAGAGGAGAACGCGCACAACAAGACAACCAACAACCAACACATTGGTCTCACTTGCACTTTGCAGATCTCCAATTTTTTGGGTTTTGCTGTACTAACAGAATACGAGATTGATGTTTTTTGGCTGATACAAAGTTACAATGTGCCTTTTTTGCTGGCTGGTCTAATACAAAATTATGGATCCATCGCTGAAAAGCTTTCAGTTGCGTCGAAAGCACTTCTGACTGAGGAGTGATCGGAGGAGAGCAACGCTCAACGGTGCTGCGATGAGAGGCAATATGAGATGTTTGATAGCTACAAGTCTCACGAACGGGATGATGAAGCACTTTTACTGTAACTGCAAGAACTACAGCGTTGCTCAAGAAGAGGTAGACCCGTTAAAATAAAATTTGGTCTCACATTTAGTAGTTAGTGCGAGCCAGCTATAGCCGTCATGAGCATAATAAATCCAATTCCAGCTAGAAAAAGCGGAACTGCATGGTGCGCTCCTCTCCGAGCGCGCTATTTCCTCTGAAGAGCTAACTGTTTCTAAATGAGACGCTAATGGAAATGTGAGGCTGACTGATATGTATGTGGTAGTGATGATATTTCGTAGTAATCCTCGTTTAAAGGTAGACATTAGAGGAAGAGTAGTCCTAAACAAAAACATGGAAACCCTCTCACACCATTTCCACGTATTTAATCTATCATATAGTCGTACTACCTATTTGTAAATGCCTACGGTCACAGATGCGACATGTATGTCATGGAAAAGTGGTAGTAATAAGTAATTATTTCAGAGGAGACGAATAAGCTATATAAAATTATCGGGGTGCTCACAAAGGAGCATCAATTTGGTGTGCATACGTAAAGTCAATTTACGAGCCTAATCATTGGAAATGGAAACCTGTGATTAGAATTTAGTTGGAAAAAAGTTTGTGTAGGATATGGCTCTCCACTTTGGAGGTTGGCGTGCCATCCTTCCTCTTTTCTCCCTATTATGCTTGTAGACTCTTTAAGTTTGCACCGCAAACAAATCACCTTTTGTTCCGTTTTACAGAGTTGAGCTATATTGAGCTGTTTGCGAAACGAGCGTGGTGTGCGGCGACAGGACAAAGTGCAGTGGAATGAACTCGTGGGGAGGATAGTGAGTGGGAGGAGGATGAACAATATGGAGTTTATTAGTGAGTCTAATGAGCTCTCAGATTTCAATTCTCCTTTCAAGCACGTAATTGCAGCGTGCTACATTACACTAGTTCAAAGAAGATCAATCGAAGTCGTTAAGCTATATATTTTTATGTGGAAGGATGAGAAGGAATAAAGTCCGCGCAAATTGCCAAACAAAAAAAAATCTATGAAAGTGAGCATGCTAAAATCTCATTAAACCAAGGAGAGAACTAGTTGTCTACTAGCCCTCACCGGAACCAACTTAAAAAATAAAAAGAAAGTTGCACACTGAAAAGTATTGAAAAGTGGGTGGCTGTGCTACAAAAATCTATTCTCTGCTAAATCCATACACTATTTTAGTTACCTAACAGGGTAATTTGAGGATTGCCGAATAAACCTCTTCTTATATAGCATCTTCCATTAATGACTCTGGAATTTCCTGACCTTTATAAATGTCATTAAAAACCTTGAAAATTTTAAAAAGCTGTCAGCATGCTTCAGCTCCACTTTGAAATATTAGTGCCGGGCACGTACAAATATTAGTCATCTTTCTAAGAACTCACTCAGATGAATACGTAAAATGCAGTCTTCATTAAAAGCGGATGACATATCTTCCACAAATCAAATTCGCCATAGTTGTCCTTTATTTCAACGATTGTCATCTTATGTCACTCTCAGAGATAAGCTAGCTCATTTTTTCCCCAGCTTTAACAATCAAAAGCTTTTATTTGATCTTTCCTACGATTATAGGACGTGCCTTGATTATTTTATGGGCGATGTGATGACGATGTTGATGATTATGATGATTGCCCTAACCAAAAACTCGCTAAGCAATATTCCATGCATGTGCATTTTTTAAGCTGATATCTAGGCGGTTGAGCACATACTCGTCCGTCACCTTGAAATTATGCTTGCAGTGCCTAGCAATTATTTCCCTAGATGCTGTACGAAGTGTGTGAATGGAATACTCGGATGTAGTTTTTTTTCAAACAAAATATTTGGATAGTCTATTATCACATTATCACCTATTATAACCTCTCATCAAAAACACCTAGGACCTATAATAATGAGCAATCAGACAACTTAAGTTCTAAGTAGTGCTGCTCCACCTCCACCTCCTTCTTGGTAGACAAAAAAATATTCCCAGTCCGGTGTGGGCTGAGCGACCAACCATTGTGCAAAGTGGTAAAAGGAAGAGGAAGTAGTACGGAACTGTGTCAATGAAAAGGGTGACAGTGAATCTCTGCATCTTATTGTCAGTAAACAATTTTGTCCACTTCTCATACAAAAATCGATCGCTGATAAATGTGTCAACTGTCAGGGGAGAGGGCTACAAGTATGAAATCTTTTAACAGATCTAAAATCAATCAACCTCAGCTTCAATTTCAATTATGCATTGAGCTCTCCAGAGTATGTTATGATGACACATTATGTAAATAGAGACGATGGCTTACACCAGCCCATATCTTAGGAAAGGCTCATGGCCCATAACCATTTAAGAAACATTTTCTTCAGAGATTCGAGAATTTTCCAGTAAAACCATTTCCACTGCTATGATTCATTCATTGGAATTTACCTTAAGATAATATCTTTATTACTCCATTAATAAAAAAAATAACTTTTTCTCCAACTTTTCATCATTTCTTTTACTTCCACTGATAAACTAGTGGTTCCACTCCGTCTGAGTGACAAGTGAGTGGGTAAATATGAGCACAACAGAAAGGATAACATGCCGATTAGCTGTGAAGATCAAAGAGCATTCGTAATAACAATCAAAAATCAAAAAAAATGATCATCACATGCTACAGCCATAATAATTCCATGCCCACTGAATGAATTAAATATCAAAAGCAATTTGGAACTGAAATTTTCCATTTATGTAACTCTACCAATCCTTGCATTGCATTCAGAATTTTTTATAAAAAATGGACCCACGCTTTTTCAGTAATTTTCCTTCATCAAATTCATTATCCCTATTTCTCCTGACTTGCCGGAGCAGAAGTTAGTTCACTGATAAACTAGTGGTTCCACTCCGTCTGAGTGACAAGTGAGTGGGTAAATATGAGCACAACAGAAAGGATAACATACCGATTAGCTGTGAAGATCAAAGAGCATTGGTAATAACAATCAAAAATAAAAAAATGATCATCACATGCTACAGCCATAATAATTCCATGCCCACTGAATGAATTAAACATCAAAAGCAATTTGGAACTGAAATTTTCCATTTAACTCTACCAATCCTTGCATTGCATTCAGAAATTTTATTAAAAAATGGACCCACGCTTTTTCAGTAATTTTCCTTCATCAAATTCATTATCCCTATTTCTCCTGACTTGCCGGAGCAGAAGTTAGTAATTTGTAATAATAATAATGAGGGTAATCCAGCAACATAACGAATATTATACTGGCCTAATCTCATCATGAAATTGGTGGGAGAGCTTGAGCTCCACGATAAAAAAACCCATTCAGCAATGACTTCATTACGTAAATAACAAAGACAAATTCTAAGAATTTGAGAGAAGCACAGCACGAAAAAAAATATATCGCAGACAACTGTGAATATCTAGTTATATCAAGAAAGTACATTTCATCATTAACGTCAATCCCATTTTCTTCCCTATTCAACACAAGCTCATTTTCCTTCGCATAAAAAAATGCTATTCCATACAGGTAAAATGTAAACTGGACTCACACAGGGATTTTCCAAATTGGGTGTAAGAGATGAAAAGCGTTTCAAGATTTAGGAGTAATCAACAAAGAGGTAGCGTGTAAAATGTGAGCATTTTCGTATTCGAGCTCATTTTACGACCGCAGGAGTTAAATAACAAACCGTGGAGTGGGAAAGAAAGGAACACTATTATTACCCGTCATTCATTCATTCCCTTGTAATATTCTTTTTATTCGATAATAGTTTCGGCACGTCACGTCGTCTGTCTCTTCGCCCGGAGAGTACGGATGCTGTATGAATGATGAACGAACATTAAAATGCAAAATGTGCCATTTTTTTCTTGGTGCTGGATACTGTATGGAACGCTCAAAGAAAGAAAATGTTTTTTTTCTCTAAATATTTGAGTCAAATTGCACGTGTCATTTGAGTTCTTTGCGTTTTGCGCTTTTGTGTGAATACAGGCAGTACGGTGTCAAGAGTCAATCTCAGAAAGAAAATGACTTTACGTGCTACCCCAATCTTGTCTCCTTTGTGTTTTGTGTAAACCAGTTTTGCCAAAGATTTTAAAGAATGATTCATCCCACATCTGAACATGTCGTACTTAGCCACACTCATGTATTGCATTTATTACATTAAATGAGTGAAGTCAACCATATCAAACCGCTTCGTATATGAGATGAGGATGATAATAAGGATAAAAACGCTATTTTTTCTGGCCTGTAAATATATGCATTCATACACTTCCCATGAAAATTTTTCCTTATTCGTACCTCAAGTAAAGGTACCTACATTTTCTTGCTAATCAGCAGTAAAGTATAGAAAAAAATCTGAAAAAAATATTTCTCATGATACTACCTCATGTTAATAATTTCTCTGCGAAGAGGTGCAAGAAAACATTCGGAAAAATAGTACTCTGGTACTTCTTGTGCAGATAGGATAAAACATTTTTTAAACTCTTGCAGTTAACAGATCCATGACATTAAGCAGAGTGCACGCAGAAATTCCAAGGAAAAGGAGAAATTCAAAAATTTCATAACACCAAAACAGGATGATTCATTCTGGAGAGTTACACTTATCGTTTTCATCTTTTTTTAATCATGCCTGTTCAATTCACATCTGCTTTGTTTCATGAGTGCACACTTCATTATCACTTTGCTGCATCTTGGAAAAAATTGAAAGTTTTTTCCGTCTCGTCATCAAAATCGTCATTGCTTAGTTCAGACTTACAATTAGATCGTCAACGAGTTAGGGAGTGAGATGGATCCAGCAAGTGACATCACGAAGTACATCCCGCTGTCGTTTTGGACATGCTTCTTCGTAAACTCCCCGAACGGAACATTTCCCACCTTAACGAAGAACGTGTTCTACAGTTGCCGAGTTAAAATCCGGTATGCTCTGGAAAGCCAGTGTACTATTGGAGACAATTTTGTGCCTTGTGGTTACTGGATATGTGTAGCTGTGACTGCAGCCATTATTGTCATCGTCCAACTTCGGGATGTTTGCCAACATCCTGAACCTGATGATTTTACCCAAGTCGTTGAAAGGCAGTTCAGTGAGAAGGCTAATGCTCATGTTGACACTGTTTGACTTACTTGCAACATTGTGTGCCATACCTGTGTCGTTGTTAATGCTGCTAATGACAGGTAAGACAAATTTTTAATTTGTTATTTACTGTAATCAAAAATTTTAAGGCGCGTAAAAAGACAATTTGTGGGTGCGAATTTACGGATTTTTTCTTTTTTAACAGGGAGATATGAATACAGCTACGAAGCTCTGGAGGCTTTTCGAATTTTTCATCTCCTTTTTTCGCTAGGTAAGAGATCTTATAAAAAATCCTGCCATGTTGAGTATGCCTACGCCTACTTAATAAGGTGAGATGACAAATTGCGATTCTATTCACTTAGGCCGCACCGGTTCAATTTTCACCACAATAACGATCGCAATTGAGCGCTACATCGCAATTGCCTTTCCTTTCAAGCACTGGCTGACTCCAAAGAAAGGCCGTTGTCAGCTAATTGCACTGATTGTAGTTGTATTCTTCATCAATCTGCCTTGGTGGCTTAGCAAGAAAACGGAAGCTAACGAACTTTACATGGAAAACACTACAAGCGGGGATGGGGGCAGCAGCATGGTGGAGACAAAGTACAAAAATAGCAGCTGGAATGATCTCAGTGAATTTCCCTATGTATACAAGGCAACTTATTTTTCCAAAGTAGTGTATCCGAAAATATCCGTGCTCCACATTTTCATAGATTTTGCTTTTCCATTCCCCATGCTGCTGGTATTTAACGGACTCTTATACCGATCGGTAAGCTCTTTAAACTTTTAATAGGATTGAACTCCAATTTCCAAACTACTTAACAAAATTTTTATGGAGTGACATGAATTAAAATTTTCAGATTCATCGCGCGAACAAGCTACGACAAACCTTGACAATTAGCCAACGAAGAGAAATGAACGCAGCTAAAATGTTCTCTATTGTGGCTCTGATTCCTATGTATACAAGGCAACTTATTTTTCCAAAGTAGTGTATCCGAAAATATCCGTGCTCCACATTTTCATAGATTTTGCTTTTCCATTCCCCATGCTGCTGGTATTTAACGGACTTTTATACCGATCGGTAAGCTCTTTTAACTTTTAATAGAATAAACTCCAATTTTCCAACTTAATTAGTGAAATTCTTATGGAATGACATGAACTAAAATTTTCAGATTCATCGCGCGAACAAGCTACGACAAACCTTGACAATTAGCCAACGAAGAGAAATGAACGCAGCTAAAATGTTCTCTATTGTGGCTCTGATTCTTCTTCTCTGTCACACTGTGGCAGTGGCCATTTTTGTGTGCACGCAAATCCGTCGTGTTCAGTTTCGCGAGCTTCAGTTCTTACAATTTTTATCAACCACTTTGAACGCGGCCATTAATTTTTTAGTGTACTACTTATTCGGGAAATCCTTCCGGAATGAATTTTGGAACTTGATACATGCATGCAAGGTATACGGTAGCAAAGTGGAAATGGCAACTGCGAATGTCGCAGCCGCTCCTTCGATAAGTTCCAATTCCAACGCTACAAACATCGTTGAACTGGGAGCAACTGCCTCAATCAAGTCCCGAACCAGTCGCTCCACTATTAAACATCTCCATCATCATCAGGAGCAAGAGCAACGCGTTTAACTTAGAAAAACTCAAATCCAACCATCAACCAGCGCATAAATGTGTGTCGTCATAAATAGCAGGAAGCTGATAACACTCCTTATTTTCTCACTGGAAGGACTTTATGCAACTTTTTGATGGGAAATTATCAGCCAGCTCCTTTGTCATTTCTCGCACGTATCACTTCTTTTGTGCGAAGCAGAATGAAGCGATTCTAATCTGAGAAACTGCCAAGTTTTTCCTCTAAAACTGACTCATACCACCACCCGCTAAATTGTCTTGTACAGCTCTCCAGGGTGTGGAGTTGCTAAGACCGGATTTGCTCTTCAAACTATTGTAATAATTGTGCTGTGATGAATGTGATGATAGCTTTACCGGTGTAAGCAAAGCAAGGAGACGCACTAAACAAACTTTTAGCGGAACAGCAACAAAGGCACTTTCATACGAGAAGCGACAGTTCAATGACATGACGCTGGCCTTGTTATTATTAAAAAAAGGTATTTTGAAATGTGCGTGTTCACAGCGTTGACATGATTATACAGATACTACTCTCGGGTGTGGGGATTTTTTTGGCAGCGCACTCCCAATTTGAATGCAACAACATGCGTATCTAGAGAAATGAGAAGAGTGATATTTTGATTGCGTGAGGGCATGCTATATGATCATGATTGAGTTTGTTTTATAGTTAACTGGCTAATTAGGCATGTACATGCACTCTAAAAGATTGCACGTACTTAAAGTTAAGCTGCCGTCTCATTATATTTAGCTTTTAAGACTTTGGCTTATCCATCCTACCATAACTTTATATAGGTAAAACCTTAACAATTTTTTATTATTTTTTATGTTATGTAGCTGGCTTTACATTGTAAGTCACTTTGTCCATAATATGCATATCTTCAATTGCCACTTTAAAAAGTACAGACTGAAGAAGGATATTATTTATTTAGATGTAGTGTAAAATGTTTAAAAGAAAATTTACTGCGTTTCAGTTTCAGGCATTATTTTGTTTGCACAGGCATCACACATCAAAACCAAGCCTATATACAATTATTTACTCTTTACATAGACAGCGAGACAGCTTGGCGTTGGTAACAACACTGATTCCTAGTAAATTATTTAAATTCTTACACGCTCGTATACGACAGATTAATGACAGATGATTTTTTGTGTTTCAAGCCATTTCTTGAATTTTTATACTTGAATGAAAACTGACATGAAGGTTGAGTTCAAAAGGTCGGAAATGATTTTTATTTTTTTGGGTTACCAGACTTGTTATTACTATAGCTAGGTGCAGCCAGTAGGTTACCAGTTACATTAATTTATTGTTGTTTTTGTTTTAGTTGTCCATACTCTATTTATTTAAGATGTGGCAGTAGCGCAGCATAAACAAGCCTCGTGTAGAATAAAAGAAATATAGTTTATTGTAATGAAATTGTATATCCAGAACGAAATCTGTTTACTTTTTTGATTGATTGATTTATGCATTGTTTAATCATGAACTGATATATGGCTCTATTATTTCTTGGAGAGCTATAGCTTGTCACCCGGTTCGCTTGCAATTTGGCAGTTTATACACTTGCACACAATTTACCGAGAATAACGAGATGCATTCAGGATATATATTCCGTGTTACACGCTCCTCTCTTTTTTACACTTTTGGCATGAATACAAAAAAAATGATTCTCTAATTCTCCTCCAGCTGAACAAGCGATGACACTAATCTGTCAAATCGCTAACACGATGAGAGATGCTGTTGGTAACTGTTTTGTCAAGCAACTGATATTACATCAATGCCATTTTACTTTTATCGCCGAAGGAGCTCTCCTTTGTTTGCGGAATGCAGTGAAGACTATTTATGCAGAGAGGGAGAGAGCTATAAGAAGCGCGCACTAATAACTCACAACCTTCGCTTCATTTCATTTAATGAAAAATACGGAAGGAAGCATATTACTTATGAGTGCGCAATGTGGAAGAGCACTCCTACTTTCAACACGCACAATTTTGCTGTGTCACCTCATCTCTAAACATTTCAATTAGATAGCTGTAAACGTCATTAATGCATCATAGTGACAACCTCAAGTTAGCAAATTGAGGTGAGTTATACCCAACCCAGCAGGAATCTGTCAAAGTGACTGCCTATAATTAGGTAGCATTTTAATAAATGCTGGAAACAGCTTGATAAGAAATATTTTAAAATGTGTGCTCACTTTCCATTTCCCATTTAATTGAGACAGAGCAGCTGAAAAATTGTACGGCTGCCGGTACAATAAATACAGTTAAGGGATAGCCGTATCTCAGTTATTTTTGCCGTGTTGGTGTTTCCACACGGTGAAATATTTATCTAGCAAATTTGTTATGTGACAAGTATGCAAATAGGGTTCTAAACGATTTGTCATAAAATATCTTAATTTATAAGATGCATAGTGTAGTAGTAGGTCCATATCAATTTATAATTTCATTACGAACACACCTATGAGCAGTATCACCAGAAATAACCTCGTCCGCATGTCCTAGCAGTAGCATCATTTTTTGCATGCGTGTTCAACGAGAAGAGGATAAACGTGAAAAAATGAGGAATGGCTGAAAAGACATTATTAGTCCTAGTAGGAATTAGGTACTTCTTCTCTGGCGAAGCGGAAATCTGCTAATTGCTTGAGTTTATATTTTTGTAATTATTTACCAGACGATTATTTGGTATTGATGCAACATTTCGCCTGCGGTAATTCCTGCCGCAGCTTTGTAGCACTTTACTGTAGCTGAGTGTACGCACACCTTAACATAAGTTATAACAATGGAAAAGTCTTGAGATCGCATAGGAGAAGTAGTAAATAGTCCTGTACAATCCAGTGGAGCCTTTAACTGACCTTTCAATTTACTGCAGAAACATAAATGTAATTGCAGCACATTTAGCTAAATTAAAAGAATAGGCATATATATCACCTGCCAATCTGTCTTGAGTTTATATTTTTGTAATTATTTACCAGACGATTATTTGGTATTGATGCAACATTTCGCCTGCGGTAATTCCTGCCGCAGCTTTGTAGCACTTTACCGTGGCTGAGTGTACGCACACCTTAACATAAGTTAACAATGGAAAAGTCTTGAGATAGAATATAGCAGTAGTAAATAGTCATGTACAATCCAGTTATGACCTTTCAATTTACTGCAGAAACATAAATGTAATTGCAGCACATTTAGCTAAATTAAAAGAATAGGCATATATATCACCTGCCAATCTGGAACAATGAATGGAAGTAGTATAATGCAGCTGACAAGCTAGAGAAACTGTAGGCACGCGTTCTTCAATTAAGCCGTAAACGAGTGGATGCATAAATTGATAAGGACACTTATTACAAGAAAACAACAATCCAATTAATCTCTAGCTTGTATCGTCTCTGTACCGTTATATGTGCTGCGCTGGGCTCTTTCATCTCGGCAAAAACTGGAATGTGAACATCACACAAGGAATGATTTACAGGTAGTGGTGGAGTGCAAATGGAATTTTTGCAGTCTCAAATTGCATACTCCACTCTCAAGCCGAAACACGTTAGGCCACTTGTTAGTAAAAGTGCACAGCACAAGCACTAAATAAAAGTTCCTGTACCTGCCCTGTTCCTTGTTCAGCCTAGGCAGTGCCGTAGTAATAATGATCATTTCCTTCCTACTACCTTCATACATTTTGCATTAGGTTATGGATTTGCTCGTGACTATAAAGTGTTCAGGTAATAATTTGATGGCTTGATTGCAACGAACTGTTCCTTTTTTTCAGTGTGGACCCTTCTAAAAAAATATTCGCAAATCCATCTTGTAATTATTTCGCCCTTTTTTGTCCACAACTTATATTGTTCGCTTTGGCTGCAATGGAGGCACGTAAAAAAGAGTAAAAAGAGATCGTTTCTGCACGAGCACGATGCATCACCCATCACCGTCTTTCTTCAGTGCAGATCAAGGTCACACACATCAAGTGTTGAGAGCTATTATTGCAAATGAGCACACTGCAAGTGTTCGTTCAAGTTTATTGGAAAATTTTTACCTATTCATCACTCATCGTCCGTTTTACTAGATTTCATTATGTTATACAAGCTTATACACGTGTAGTAAAAGCGATGATAGTGCTCCGTTTTATAACGCTAACTTTAATGCAACAACTTCGCCAGAGTCCCCATCGCTGACGCTACGCCAATATAATCTAAAGTGACCGCTGAGAGTCGTGATCAAGATCGACAGGTAAAATGGATCCACCACTGCATTTGCATACATTAATTTCAAAGGCCTGGATTTATGCCTTTTAGTTTGCATTTCGCGATACCTACTTAAATTCATGTTTTTTACCTTCTCTCTTTTTCATCGGCATTGACGTCGGATGATCTCACTCTGGAGTTAACAGTATCTTCGCCAATCGTCCTCATCGCAAATCCCTACTAATTCAGTTTAATCACCGGAGACACCCATCATGCCACTCTATAAATAAATCTGAGTGAGTTGCGAATTCCGAGTGACAAGCGAGTACACACAGAAGAGAGAGGGTGTTAAAAATGCAAAAATTTTACTTTTCATACTTTTTATAGAGAGAGGCGGATGGATAGACCGCGGCCGCTGCTTTTGCGCTCTACTCTCAAGGTAATATCATGCTGCGCGGTGTAAATTAAATGACAGAAAATGAGAGTCCTTTATCCACGCCAGACAAACTACTTGATAGTTCCGTAATAGTGGGACTGTTACAAATAATAATGGAGGGTCGCCGCTGACTGATGAAATGCTAATGTTGAAAGTACTTGACGGACTGATGACCGTTTCCTTGAGACAATACAGCGTTACTCCAACCCTCAGTTGTCAGTGACAGGCAACTGAACTGCACTAACAATAGCCGTGATTATTATACCAAAACAATTGCACAGTTAAAGAATGAACTCATCACCCTTCATTCTGCAGTGATGAGGGATAAAATGATGAAAGTCGATAATTTGCGTGTTAGCCGATTTACTAGTGTGCCAAACTGCCAAAGCTACTGATAGAAATATGTTTTTGTGTGCATGGAAAATTACGCAGTAAATAAATACGCAAGTGAAATCTAAAGCTGTGACATAACAATTTTCGGAAGCGATTGAAGCGAACATTCAAAACATTATTGACATAAGATAGCCAATTAGGTATTGTAGCTTTTGAAGAAAATCGTGGATCGTGAAAATCCAAATTGGCAAATGAGACCACTAGTGCGTGGTACTCCTCTTCATACAATATTTTAGCGGAGGAGAACCGAACGCAAACAGAAATTTTATAATGACACGCTTACCTTTTCTGAAGAGACAATTTGCGTTGTATTCAGCTTCAACTTCCGGCAACAATAATCTTGAAGCGATCGGTATTTTCATGGTAGACTGCTCATTATTTTCACTCCCTGATAATAACAACATATCAGATCACCGAAACAGAAAACAAACAGAGTGGCTTATTGTGGAAAGTTTATTCAATAACAATTTGAAAAGACGGGAAAACGAGCGGGTCGGGGTCTCTGAAGCATAATGTGATTTTGGCCTCGTACCTCACTTTCAGATTTGCGCTTTAATGCCTGGTTGCAGTCCAGGAAAGCATTAAAAACATGAAACATTTCCACGAGTTTTCATAATAATAAATTATTTCTCGGTGCTTGCATTTACAATTGATGGCAAGATCTATTTACATATTTCGTAAACTTAAATGTCACAGGAAAAGTAAACGGCGCAAAAATTTGAATTTGATTACTGGGAAGTGTGCCTGTCCAACTGAAAGT
>JAHZND010003099.1:0-10165 GCA_027744115.1 Acrocyrtus sp. NNG-2020 | reverse complement strand
GGAGTTGAGTTTAAAATATGAAGGTATAAATCTTACCGATGGAGAATAGCGAAAGGCACACTCATTTCCACCGATCCTTCCGTTTCCTGGTGAAAAAAAATATATTTTCTGCTCTCATGTCCTTTTCCCAGCACAATGTGGACTTTTTGCTATCAGTTGGAACTTTTTGGAGTTGGGGAACAATAGAAAGGAAAATTTAAATTCCAATGGAAAAATGGAGGCACATGAATTTGTAATTATCGGCATGAACCCATGTAAAAGGGAAGAAAAAGGGGGAGGGTGGGATTGTAAAACCATGATATATCCTGACACAGCACACACAAAAAAACAAAGCCGGAGTGAAACTCTCACACTACAATTAAAAATACTCCGCTCTCCGCTCACAGCTCCAGTGCACCACTGGAAAACGCAATTTGGAGGGAAGAGAAAGGAAATGAGTTGCGGAGCGGGCTGGTGGTGGTGTAGCTTTCTATTAGCAAGTTTTTTTAAAAGCGAAACGGTAATGATCTCCTGGTCAAGTCCGCCCGCATACAAATGCATGCAAACAAATATTTCCCTCAACAAAAAAATTATAATCAGGAAGTATAGTGAACAGAAAAGAAAAAAAAAGTTGGGGGAAGGTGTAATTAGCAAAAGTTTAAAGAAGAGTGAAACTGCATTTGGATGAGAGGAAAAAGAGGAAAATGTTTTTTTCTTCATTAATAATTTTTCTTCTCGGAGAAAATGGCATTTTCCAAGAGAGGAGAAAAGAATGGAGAGTGGAACCATAAAAAATATAAGTTGAGTTGGCATGGGACAAACGGAGGAGAGCAACGTTAAAGCGAATAGCTCTCCTCGTGGTGATATATAGTGGCGAAGCGATCGCATCCACATCACGGGGAAGTAAGAGAATCACAGAAAATAATAGAAAGTTCGTGGAAGGAATAAGAAAACGCGGAGGGGAAGGAGGGAAAATATGCCGTCATCTTACATTTACTATATTTTTTGTGTAGGGGAGCTCCCATTTAAGGCAGAGCTGGAAGCCACATTAAATTTCCAGTGGAGAGAGACACCGAAAAGCCGGCACTGCTACATGGGATGATCCTCCAGATATTTTTTCATTAATGAGATAGTGTACAAGAGAATGACTAAGAAGAAAGGGAAGAAGGGAAGTTCTCATATTTTTACCCTTTTCTCCATTGCACACTTTTGGAGGAGTTATAATAGTAAGGAGCAATGTGTGTGTTTGCTCTCGGTTGACTAGCAGGAAATGATGTGGCCTCATAGAGTGATCCAGTCGTGTGAGCTTATCACATCCACATTATTATTAGTATTATGCTCGTTATACAAAATTTGATGGCACTTTTTTTGCATTTTGGAAGCAGTAAACGCATCACAACTCTTTCCTACTAAACAATTTTTTTTTCTTAAACAAAAAAAAACTTTTTTTTACTTGGGGAAAGAGAAAAAGCTATAAAAATAGGGACTATACATAAAAAAAGTGTAAAAGAATCTCGAAGTAATAACGGTTATCATTTTATATGGCACATCAGCCCACCGCAGCAGCTAACTCCGTAATATGAATGTATGAATGTTCAGCGGTGAAATAACTGCACAGTAGATAGTAAGAATGCACACTCTTCTCTATTTTTTACTCCCCTGGATGACGAATTCCCAAAGTCACACTTCTCCTTGGGAATCATCAATAAATATCACTGTCAGTCCTCCTGTTGAATGTGTTCATTATTATTCCCAGAACGAGTTTACTTTCACTGTCTCCCTTTTCTCGCTGCATACATGAGTGGGGATGGAGAGGAGAGAAAAAAAGGAAGGAAAAAAAAGTTTCATTACTCAATCCACTCTTCTCTCCTTCCACCAACTTCTTTTCCCTTTCAGTCTGCATGGGAATATATGTATATATATTTTTGTCTCTTGGCTGGAAAGTGTCTCCTTCCCTGATTCACGTACACATCTCCTTTCCTCCATTCCAGGGCACTCACCAAAAATCCATTCACTCTTCTCCAGCGATGCATGAGCAAGTAAGGTTGTAATCAATGTAATCAATGTTACCAGTGTAATCACACCAGGGAGAGTGGGGACGAGAAGGAAATGAAAGGAGTAATGGAAGGAAAATGGAGGCATATTGGGCTGGTTGTGGCGGCTGGTGCGAGGAAAACGCATTCCAGCTCTGAGTCAAGTAATTTTCGCGTTTAGGGAACTCAGCTAATTTTCAGGGAGACTAACTAAATAAGAAAAAGGTGGAGTGTTGAGTTCTGAAGCGTTGTTCGGTGTGTTAATGAGAAAACGAGGAAAAGGCTGAAACTGTAAAATAGAAGAAGTGTTTTTGCCTCTATTGTTACGTAAAATAGGCTAATCATCTCAGCGAAAAATATAAAAATTGAATTGAGAAACGAGAGCATATCTGAAAATAATTTATGTAGCCGGATTGACTTCTCTTACAGCTGTTTTGGCATTTTGGCAATTGCCAATTGGCATCTCGTAAATTCAAGAATGGCAGGGATATTTACATAAAATTGTACACATTTTGTTCCTCTCTTTCCACCTTAAATCAATATTTTTTTCGCTTCTGTCAAACCACTGAATGGAATTGCAATAGCACTCAGAGGCGATTGAAAAGCACACGTGCATTGTAAAAAAAGGAGTCCTGTCAGCGAGCGCAAAGATGATATTCCTGAAAGCAAGTTCACCTTTCCTTCTGCAGCATTTCTGGTAAAATTTATTGTATGGTGAGGTGGAATGCTAAAATGTGCACAATAGCACGGCAGCCCCATCATCAAAAAGTTTTAGATGTCTGCGGGAGTGATTTGTGATCTGGTTTAGAAAAAATCGCATAAAAAAGAGGTGGTGATGATGACGAGCTGAGGATGACCGTCGTGATCCTCATCCCGACCACTGTCCTTCGCTACACCTGACAATAATAGGGAAATTATACATTCCTCTGCGCTCTTCCTTTCTTGCTCGGATTTGCATAATTATCGCGAGTTATACTAAACATGCAATAATACGATGACATGACATCTTATCAATCAGAAGATGGTTGTCCGCCACTAAGGGAAGCGCAAAAGTTGTACAGTTACGAGCTCCCACAGTTGGTCACTCTATTTTTTTAGAGCCTCACACTTGAATGGACTACTAATGACCCCGATACGCATCAATCAATTGTTTGAGTAGGTGCAGTGCAGGTGAGTGTAGATTGTACACCGCAAAAAAGATTTTTATCTCACACTTGAATGGACTACTAATGACCCCGATACGCATCAATCAATTGTTTGAGTAGGTGCAGTGCAGGTGAGTGTAGATTGTACACCGCAAAAAAAGATTTATATTTATGGGGACCGCTCTCCTCAGGGCGAGAGAAATGGGCTTGGGGAAGGTCGGTGGCTAAGTGGTAACTGGCAAAAAAAGAGTTCTGGCTGATGTGGGATCAGTTTGATTAATGCGAGTAGCACTGCATAATGGATTGGGGACCTTACTCATACTTCCATATCTTGATAGAGATCTCTACCCACTTTAGAGTTAATTAGGGAAAAAAGGACTTAAGCTGCTGCTAATTAATTGCAGAAAATATTTTTNTTTTTTTTTACAATAAAGCAATTTGCTCGGAGGGACTTCTAGTCAGATTGGGATCTAACTAATCGATTACGTCTCATTTGACAGCAGCTAATAACAATTTTCATGTAAGTTTGCAAAATGCAAATATACTTTTAGTGGAAAGGATCAAGTTGCAAAAAAATGAAAGGATAGTAATCAGCTTCAATATATAATTTTTTTTTCAAAACTAATCTCTTCACAAGGAAAACACTCTAAACGCTGCTATCGCTGCTAAACGAAAAAAATAAAAAAATATCAAGACATAAAAAAGCATTTTTGGGAATTTACAATAAGGATCACGAAGCAGACATGAATATGCTTATTTTCTCGTATGTGAGTCTCCTCCTTATCTCCTCTCGATCCCCTTTTTACTCAGAAAAACCTGAGTATGTGCACGCCGTATTGTTATCTAAATTGATAACCATCTCTGATCGCTTCGTCTGAAAAAAAGCAAGTGGGCACGTAAAAAATATATATATATATCTGGGGAGCAGTGTGTGTATCGCTTTAGTCATAGCGCTACCACTTTCAATATGCTCTGCCCCCAGAAATAATACATTTTTTCACTGGGTTGATGATGATAATTGAAGAAGGTGCTTACAGTTGTAGCCTGCAGCCACCTCAGCACTACTGCCACCACCGTGCTCCCGCCGCTGCCATACATGTTTACATGTAAACAACCAGAGAGCTACCTCAGATACACAATCACAGCAGAAATAACATCCCATCACGCTATAAAAACGAAACGATTTTTTTTTCGAAGAGGAGAAGAAGAAAATGAAAGAATGAACGCCTCCAACAATAGCAGACTTTTTTTTACATTTACAACAATGTCCTAGCTGAGCCCAGAAAGATGGCTGAAAAAAAAATTTCATATCAAAAAAATTAATTGAGCCAAAAAGCAGGCTTGCCACACCTTAAAAAGCAGTGCTTCTTTGATGGATGCTCAAAATGACCGAGAGCTATTTGTAAAAAGAGAGACGTGGTAAGGAAGAAAGATGAAGAGGGAACGCTTCATCATTTCATTATCCACATCAACAAAAAAAAGTACATTCTCAGTCCGGCGACTTCTTTTTCCTCTCAGTTTTCTTCGGAAAGATTGTTTCTAACTCGAAAAAAAAATATAATTTTTTTTTCTTATCGTCGCACCTTCACAGACCTTATTCCTCCCTAGGTACACGATCTTCCTGTCAACTTTCCGAATAAACTATGCCGATCATCTCAGGACAGCCGTTTGTGTCTAAAACTCCTTTCATTTTGCACTCTCCGGATGAGAAAATGACGGGCTAATGTGCTCCTCCTATCACAACTTTTTAGCTCATTATTACTTTGTAAAAAAAGTGGCTTTTTCTTACATATTTTTTAATGGGCTATATTATAACAATTCAACTAAGAAAAAAAATATTTTTTATCGTATAACAAGAATAAAAATAATCCTGAAGCCTTTCCTCATCTATCTCCATTTGAATGGGGTATAAAGTTTCATTTTTGACGTACTTTTCTTCCCTCTGGAGCGAAACGCCTAACAACATTGGTTTTTCACTCTTTTCAGTATGCATGACATGACTGACGCTGTGTTTTCTCGCTGCTGCCTTACAGAATGAAAAAAAACGCTGTTAGTGGAGGAATAGGAAGGAAGCAGGGTAAGATAAAGGAAGACGCAGTGGCGACATAACTAGCATTAGATTTCACTGAAAAAAAATTTTTTTTTCTCCTACAATGCGGTTGTGATGGAGGAACGAGTAAAAAAGATCGACATGAATTGCTCACTCTCCTCTCTTTTCTCTTTTCTCTGTGGCGAGCATCTATAAAGCAGCCCATATCCCATCATCAGCATGATGATGATCCGCATCAAAGTACAAATTTGAGACTGGCTCTGTAAGTTTGTTATTCTCCATATCCTCCGGCACTATTTCCATTGTGGAAGGTCCGACATTCTACAGGAGTAATAGTAGTAAAGTCTCTCTCTCTCTCTTCGCTCATTCTTTAGCTACTGCTATTACCAGAGAAAAATCTCTCTCTTTCCAATTGTTACACTCTCTCCGTAAATAAATAATCTCCTGACTAATATCTTGAAAATTACGCTTCCAGAGACGGAGATTAGTTTGTCTTGCACGTAGCGACGAGGCACGAAGCGAGAGGAAGGAAAGATTACGGAGTCCGCAGCAAACTCAGACCCCTTCCATGTATGAGTCTCCACGGCTGAATGGAGAATCAGTTTGGCTCACGTAATAAAAGCCTAATTTAACCAGTCAGTAGTCAGTAGTGATGTGATATGAGGATGATGATGATGCTGATGAGTGAGAAGAACTGAGTAGGTAATTTTCTATTTAGACCTAAATGGGATTTCGATTTGACATGGATTAATGCCACCACTGTCATAAAGAGTTTATTGCTGGTGGTTGAGAATGGCGGTGGTGGTGAATGTGAACTGCGAGAGAGGACTGGAGATGGAAGAGTTGCTTTGAAACTTTGCTCATGCTACATTTCCCTCGCTCCCTCGCTAGTGCTCCCTATTTTTTGACGTAAGAAAGGAGAAAACCAGCTCATTAAATAAAAAATCGCTGTAATTATGATTTTTATTGCGTCATAAATTGGATTACTGTTGATGGGAGGTTGTATAGATTGTAATCGACGAGTAAACATAAGTGCGGAGGAATTTTTTTGGGGGAATTGGAAGGAATCGCTTTTAATGCCGCTCTTATTTCCACGGCTACAATTAAATGTAAGGGAAGAGTGAGTCTTGCTTTCTGACTCATGATCTTTGGCTGACGTACCAGAACAGAAATAAAGTAGCAAGTCTCCTGTCAAAGGATTTACAGGAATGAGATGGATACTTAATTTTGAATTCTTCAGCTCCGAAAATGCCTTTCTGACTGGCACTGAAATGAAAGCTACAGTCCCCAGTTCCCGTTTGCCCTTGTTCCACTCTTGGCTTTATTTCTTTTTTTTAAAAGTTATCATTTGCCGGCAGCTTTTGAATGTGTGACGAGACATTAGTATTGTGGCAGTGAGAGCTGTATAAATACCGACGGGATTTGCATTTTAGAGCAAGAGCAACCAAATAATGTGATCGGCGTTGGAGTAGTCGAGTAGTGGTAGGGGAGGAGAGGAAATATTCATTCGCGTCACAAAAATCTTTTTTAAAAAAATTCCTGGGACAAATGCTACTTTTTCAAAATACATTTTTCCCTTCTCAGAATTCTAAATGGTTTAGTTAACGCACAGGATTATTAACAGCCATCAATTTCCCGTTGCGATCAAGTAATCACACGCCTTTAGACTGTGGAAGCTTTCCGCTCGCTCAAAGCGTTTCCACGAAAACTGAACAATGCAGCTGATGAATATCTCTCATGACATGATCCACTTTGTCATGGAATGTTACCTTCAAAAAATTTTCAGGACGTGGAATCTCTTTTTCCACTGAAACGGCTTAGCTATTTAAATCTTGTAAGTTGCTATATGCCCTGGTTCCTCTTTTTAAATTATAAAAACTTAGATTTACAGTTTCATCAAGGTCAAATGGTGCCTATGCTCACAGTTACTGGCCTAATTAAAATTTTAGTTGTAGGGCTAACGCTGAAATGGGATTTAAAGGACATTGTTCTAATTATTTTTACTTTTTGTGTACAAAAAACTTGAAATTTTTTAGTTGGCTTGTGCCTCCACCATATAAAGTGTTTTAGAAGAGGTACTGCTCGTCGTCACGACAAAACCCCCACCTCCTCCATCTCTAAAAATCACACTCGTAAACCATTAAGCGAAATGAATGAGGACAACAAGTATTATTATTGTGTGTCTCAAGTGCAACTGATGCAAAAAAAAGCTTGCATCTTTTCTTGTAAGCTAATTAACACAAGAAAAAAAATATGCCTTGGCTCACTCGTGAAGGAGCAACAATATAAAAAAGGCAGATTTTATTTTTATTTTTCCTCTCCACCACAATAAATTAAGGAGGTATGCCGTTCATTTCGTACGTGGTGTGGAGAGTTGGAAAGTTCAAATAAACTTGAGTCGAGTGGCTCATTTAATTAAATATGTAAGACAAAAAAAATATTCGCGATAATGAACATCCCACTTCTAATACACTCTCTATTTTTAAGTATTCCTAAACTGTATAGATAAAATAGGATGGGCTAGTTTACTTTCTTACAGCAAAATGGGGAAAAGCCACGGACTTCTCATCTCGCTGAAACCTTTCAACACAAACGCAATTTTCTTCTTTTGTAACATCTTTTCAAATTCTTACAATTTTTTTTTCTCCTCCTCTCCGCGACCACAGTCGGGCTTTTCTTGGAAGTCGTTTGATCTTTACGCGACCAACTGGCCATGCAAGACGAAGGAAATTGTACGTTCCTTTTTCTTTATATCCATCCACTCACTCTCAAAGGAAGAGCAGCCGATGGAAGGAGTAATAATGGAAGGGGAGAAGAAGGAAAAAAATCCTCAAGTTTGGCATCAACTTTACTATCCCATCCATTGCCCGTTTTTTTTTCTCTTCTTGTCTCCCTCCCTGGCAATGGTTTTTTTATACTGTGCCCTCTTTCTCTCTGCAGGAAGGAGGAATGCTCATCATCATGAAACGTTATTACCGCAGCAGACCCACACGCTCACTTTTGCAGGAAACAGAAGTGGTTGGTGATGATGGCCAACTTCTTCGTCTCCCTTCATCTTACAAGAAAAAAAATATTGCGTTGAATATCTGCTAAGCACTATCCTTTTTTTCTCTCTTTTTCTTTTGTCCACGACCAAAAGAGTGCTTTTTTTGGAGGAGGGAGTGAATAAAAAAAAGAAGGACAAGGAATAAAAAATAAGGAAAAGGGGATACAGAAAAAAACCGAACAGGGAGGAAGTAAATGAGGGAAATTTCTGCCAACTCATCTGAAATCGGACGAGCAGATTAAAGTTTTTTTTCTATCGATTTCACTCTTACAAAAGGATGAGATGAAGAAGATGATGGCTCAAGATGGGAAAGAGAGAGCACTATAATAATTTTGGAAATAGTCCTTTTTCCTCCACCCTGATTAAAAGTTTTTTTTCTATCGATTTCACTCTTACAAAAGGATGAGATGAAGAAGATGATGGCTCAAGATGGGAAAGAGAGAGCACTATAATAATTTTGGAAATAGTCTTTTTCCTCCACCCATAAGCACACATGTTCTGAATGGTGTTGCTTTTATGAATTATATCTGAAAGAGAGAGAGAGAAAGAGAAAGAGACGGGGAGATATGTTGTGGGATGTCCTTCGAAAAGAGGATGAAAAATATTTTTTGCAGAGACATTTTTTTTTTCATTAAAAATGTGTGAACCTGGCTCATATTATCTTTTCCTTGTATCTTGCAAGTAGGATGATGAACGTGATCCAGGAAGTGTTTGTCAGAGGCATGAATGCAGAACGAACGTTCCCATTATTCCCACACTTGCATCCATTCTCAACGGCACATCACTCAACTTTTATCACCTCCAACTTTTCCCCCTTTGCTCTG
This sequence comes from Acrocyrtus sp. NNG-2020, assembly GCA_027744115.1. NCBI lineage: Eukaryota > Metazoa > Arthropoda > Collembola > Entomobryomorpha > Entomobryidae > Acrocyrtus > Acrocyrtus sp. NNG-2020. The sequence goes on along the minus strand of JAHZND010003099.1, from coordinate 1,088 downwards.
TGTTAGTCGGCGTCCAACTACTACATTTTTTTCTCAAGTTTTTTTTTGGCTTTCGCTGATCCTTCTCTAATGTAGTAAATGAAAGCTAAGGAAGAGTGCTAGGAAACCCATTCATTCCAATCTGTAGATAAATGCAAAAGCAATTTTTCCCTCCTTTGCCGTTGCCATCGTCGTCATTGCCAATCACCACTAAAAAAAGGGAAATGGGTAGGCACTAAGCACTAGTATTTTCTTGGCGATCGCCGTTATGAGTCCCGAGATGCTTACAACTAGCCCACCGTTATTTTTATGTCTTTTGGCGTTTCCGTCTTAGTGGAGAAAAGTGTCAATAATTCGGAGCAGGCTATATAAGATGGACAGAGGGAGAATTTGGCTTTTTTATTCTCCGAATTATAGAAAAAAAACCGTTTTCACTTTATGGGATATCGCATTCCCAACTTTGGCTCCTTTCTCTATTCGACTCGTGCAGTTAATGAAAATCGAGGGCAAATAAACACAGCCAAATTGTTATGTGGCCTTCACACAGTGTCCAGCCGAAAAAAAAGTCAAATGCAGTTGGGCTCTATAAAAGCGACACCACTAACAAATTAATCCTCTCAAAAGACAATTATTTAAGACTTGCCCGTACAGCTACCGCGAAATTGGCATATTCTTTGTCGCAATTTTATACAATAAAAGAAAAGGCACGTTTTTTTCTGTGGTTAGACGGAGCACCATTTTTTTCTAGTTTGTCCCTGTTTTACACGAAATATACAGCCTGTTCCTTAAATTAAACTGTTCACACTTGGCCAACTTTACACTCTCCCCGAACTGACATTGACCACATGATTGCGTGAAATGGTAGTTCTGGGAGCGGTCTCTTTTTTCCGAGTTGATGGAGAAAAGTATAAAAAAATTGAGTCTACGAGAGTATGCGGGTTCTCTCATTTTTACCGGTAAAAAATAGAAGGGAAAAAAATTTTCGGCTCCTTTTTTGAGAACCTTTTTGTACCAAAAAAAAATTGTTTCTCTGAAAACGTCCGAAATTCTGAAAGATATTGGATCAGTGGTCGAGTTGGTGAGAATGCGAAATGAAAGTGAAATGCCAG
>JAHZND010003098.1:0-18964 GCA_027744115.1 Acrocyrtus sp. NNG-2020 | reverse complement strand
TTGACTTCTGTGTCTCCGCCACTTCCACTCTCTTGCACGAGAGACAGGGTACGCGCAACTGTTTCAAAAATCCTTTTTTTTCTCAAGTCATTCAGAAAAACTGATTGTGAGACAGACAAGCCCGTTGTTCTCCATTCCTTCAAGATTATTTTTTGGAGGCATGCCTTATGCCTCATGCTCACATGTCTTACTTGTCTACGTCTCCTGATACCAATACTGATCTGCGACTATCTCCCTAAAATCCCGAAGAAAAAAATATATTTGGTATAGCAAATAGCATCTTCCACTTTTTTTCCCAGTATACACCCATGGCCAGAGCTATAGCCATTGCCAGTAAGAAATCTCAGCGTTTAGTACTCTCCCAAATATAGTTTCCATCTCCGAGAACTGAGGATTTTCACAGTTTTCAGCATTGAGCGCAAGTTGATTACGACGAGACTAATTGTGAAAGACATGCACACACCAGAGAGAGATAAGAGCACCCCTGGCTTCTCGATATTCGCCCATGTCTAATTTACTTACCATGTTCATAAATACTCGAGCACTGCTCAACCTCTGTTGACATTTTCAATTCAATTATCCCATTTATTTGTGAACAGTTTCGAAAAATGAAATTGGCTTATAGCAGCACTTTCCTCTTTTCCTTCCCAGCTCTCATAATAAATAATACTGCGTAAGTAGTCACAGTCACCAGTCCAGCCTTCATCTTTTTTCTCTGTTCTCTGCTGCAAGTCACAGCTCACATCTCCAAAATAATTTTTTTGTGAGTGAAGACGAGCTTAAGTAAAGGAGTAGGAGTGACGCAGTAAAATGAATGGTGGCATTCATTCTGACAATAATTGTGTATTTAAGCTGCTTAGCTGCCTGTGCATATATATTTTTTGTTTCGAGAAGTGTTTCCTCCTCCATCGAAAATTATCTGAATTTTTAAAATATATTTCATATTTCTCACACATCACCAGCAAAACTAACACGATAAACTGATGATAACTGATAACCGATAACTTTTTAATACTTTTGGGCCGGTAAGGTGCTTTATCATATTTTTTAATAATTCTCGCCTTTCAGTGCCTATTTATTTTCTGGCGTATCACTTTCAGAGCACTCTTTACTCGGTGAAGATGGCAAAACGGGATACACGAGTTGTGGCTTATGGAACTACTTTTTATTTTCAAATTTACACAAAGATCATGCCTTTTAGTGCAACTGCTGGCTCATCCTTTTTTTCTGGCTGTGGCGGTGTCGCACTTCACAAGAAGAAGCAGGAGAGTGTTATGATGCTTTTACTTTTACGATATTAACTGTGAAGGAGATGGAAAGAAAAAAAATATATAAAAATGCATTCCCATTCCCCATTTTCCTTTTGTGTAGAGAGCATACTGCATAATATGTGGTGGAATCATCCGTATCATCTTCAGTGACATCGACAACGAATTCTACACAGCTAAATTTAGAGTCACACGCGGAAGGAGAAATTTTCTAGTGCAATAAGGATATCAGTTGTAACTTGGGAGTGATGTTAAAAAATATTTTCAAATGGTGAGCAACGAGCATTTCGCACAGGAGTAACCCTTTTTGGAGAATGATGGTGTAATATAAGCATATTATATCTGTGTAAAAAAAACTAAAAGACCAGCGCAGATTTTCTTCGAGATGACAGCAGAGCAGTTAGTGAAAAGAGGGAGATGCTCAATGGAAGAATTGGTTTCGGGTGACTGGCTAAGCTCCTGCTCCCTACTTCCTTGTTTCTTAAGCGGACTTAAAAGAATTAGAGGTGCGTGGAGCTTCATTCAAATGAGAATTTGAGACTTGGCTAGTATGCCATGGCACACACTTCTTCCTGTTGCTGAACTTGAAAAAAAAAATTTAAGACGAAAAAAAAATTAAGAGGAATCTGTGCTTTTCTATAAGAACAGTTTTTATTGTAAGGAAGTCTCCCGATTATTATCCTTGTTACGGCGCTCTCTTTACTTGCACTCTAATCTATTAAACGCGAAATGGGATGCAGTGAGGAAGCCGGTGTGTGATAGGGATAATAGCTTTTAGGTAATGCACCATCTGAAACAGTTTTTCCAAATCCCACTAAAAAGCTCACTCTCCGCCATAAAAAGGGGATGTAAATAGAGCCGCATTTCTTCTCTTTTTACTACTCTTGTCCGTAATGCCAACGCTTCTAGAAGCATTTAAGTAATGCGCGGAACGTAAAAATTTTCGGAGTTACATTTTTTATAGAACCTAAAAAAATCGTGAAGTAGGTGGAGGCTTATAGGGACAAACTGAACATTTTTTAAGTACAGTTCATACAGTTGTTACCGAAAAAGCAGAGCGTTTTCAGAGGAAAATTCAGTTTAAATGTTTTGTTCCAGCTGAGAGGCTTTTTGTAATGTGAAAACTCTTTTTTTTCATCTCAGCTCCTCTCTCAGAAGGAATGGGAGAGAAGAAAGAAAAAATGAGATTACCGAAAGTAAATAGGATGAGTAAGTACAACAAGACTGAATGTAAGTTGTCCCTAAAACTATTTTTTCTTATCTTTTCTTGATATATCGCATTTGCCTAGATTGAAATGGATTCTTTTCCCGGTGTACAATTTTAATGGCAAAAATATGCGTCGATAACTCCCGCCAAAAAAAAATTCGCCTAAAAGGAGAAATCCTCCTTATTTCTGGTTTAATGCATGCTTAAGTACTCTCTTTAATCTGAAAAAAATATATTCCGAGACAATAGACAACAGACAAGGCATTTTTTGAAGTTGGTTGGATAAGAGGAAAATACTTTTTTCTGAGAGCGAGCTCCAAAAAAAATTGTATTTTCCTAGTGAAAGGATTGTGATAGTATCCACTTTATTCTTAAAAGGAAAATATCAGCTGAGTTTACATCAAAATGAAATTCAAAGTAACAAAAGGAAGAAGCGCAGGATAAAGATGGAACATTAGAGTAAATAAAAAACAATTTTTCGGAAACAATCCTCGCCGCTGTTCCACTCCGGAAAAATGAGGAAGGAAAAAGACTAAGGCGCAATCTGTTTCTCTTTAGAGATGGAAGGAGCAGATAAGGTACTCCGCTTTTTTATATTTAATTATCTCCAAGAAAAATAAGGTTGAGGAGGAAGATAGGATACTGTAAGAGTTCTTTTAAGACTGCTTTAATGGGACAATGATGATGACAAGATGGGCGAAATAGGCTGCTGTTCCCTTTTGGAATTACGGAAGAGGAAAGGAGCGCAAATATTTTTATCGTGAATATCAGCTTGCTTTCTTTTTAGGGGTGATTAAGCAGTGGATAAAATGATTGCTTGCAGGTGCAGGAAAATAACGGCGAGATGTAGCTAGAGACAACTGGCGACTGACGACAAGAGGGGAATTTTCAAGGGAGGTAATTAAGGCCATCCTTGTATAAAATAAGTTGAACTTGACAACTTGAAGGAGAAATTGGCTATTATAAAAACAAAATGAAATAATATCATACTCCTCAGGAGAAGAATGTCAAAAATGGCTTCTGGTCCCACGTGGTAAGGCCATATCATTGTCGCGGGAGATTTTCTTGCTGCTAAATTATGAAAGGGATATCCAAAATTGATAAAGTTGACGTCACAGACCCGAGATTTTTATCGATGTCAACTAGACTCATCTTGCTTTCCTCACATGAATAAAAGTCAAAGCTTCTACGCAGAGCATCTTTTGGTGGGTGAATGTGAATGGGCAATGGCGAGAAGTGAAAATGAAAAATTGGAACCGATAACAGTTTTTTTCTGTCCAAGACAAAACTTTTTGGAGCGGTTTAGGTTTCTTGGAAAACTGCGTTAGGTGCAAAAGAAGGACCTTTTACTTTCTAAGAAAGCTTAAGTAGATAGATATTTTTTTTAAATATGGAAAGAAAGTGTGAGAAATCTCATGGCAGGCTTAGCACGCCGACGATGAATGTGAGAAGTTGCCGTTCGCCGTCAAAGCGGAATGTGTAGTAAGGTTAACAGGACGCGATGAAAGCTAGGACATGAGAGAAGGTCTTCCACTAGTGGCTCTATCGCCACATGTCGCGAGTTGCAAATCGTCTCGTATTTTTGCCAACTTGTGAACTTCATGTTTATATGGAGCCGCGAACTATGTATAATGATGGGAACGAGGAAAATATTTTAGTAAGATGATAAAGAATGCAACCGTTCATTCTTACAGTTCAACGCCGAAAAAATATTTTTAGTTTGTTATGATATTACCTATTTTTAAGGTGCTTGTCCGTTGGTATTCGCTGTATTTAAACGAAAGTCGAGTAAATGCCTAGTTCTAAGTGTAGTTGTGTACCTGAAATTTGGCAATATTTTTTGTAAAAATCTTCCCCAAAATTCGTCAGCATCACCTGTTCACTGCGCAGCCAATTTTTCCAATTTCCACTTTTTTCCTTCCACCTCATCCAGAAAGATGCCCGGTGAATCGATCCAGTAATAAACAATTTTTTTTTCGTAATGAAATCCAAGCATAATCCCAACAGGGCAACAAGGAAATAACAGATTTTTTTTCCTTAAAAATGAATCCCCTTTCATTTCTCTCTTCTCCCGTGTCAAGGCACCTTGCCTTGTCCCTACTTGTTATATTGGGATGGAGCGAACTTCCTCCTCGCCTCCAAGATTGATTCACTTACATGAAAATTTATTTTTATTGAGATAGGAAATTGTGTCTGTGTGGGAGGTAACCTGCCTCCCGTCACAAGTCTGTAATGCCTTATATGCGCAGGCACGTAAAGCCATTAGGCGCTCCGGCAAGAACTCCCTTACGAGCAAGAAATTGACGAAGAGTTAGTTTGAGTAGTTGAGTAGCAGCAGGAGTGTATCAATTTCCATCAAAAATATCTGCTTTTTTATCAGCTCTTCTTGTCGATCCTTATCGTTTCATGTTAGGGGGAAATAAAAGTAAAAAAAGATTTTCTCTTTTCTCCTTTCTCCCGTTCCCATTTTTTCCTGTGAATGAGACGCCAGGGGAAACATCGTGAGAAGTTGAGGAGATGTGCTGCTGATTACGAAGATCTGCTGATACTGTTTTTTTCGTGAAAATAATAAACTAAATTGGTTTTCAGTGTTCACAATCACAATCCTTCGCAGATGATGAGCGTTTCTTGTTGTGAGGAAATAGAAGTGATTCGGTATTGCTCCGCTTGAAATCATTTCAATTTTCCGAGACTCCCACAACAATACCAAATATATATTGATGAGGGTACTCAAATTTACAATTTTTTGTCATTTCTTCAAAAAAAACAGAGAATTGGATCTGTTCACGAACTCCTTGTATTTCATCATGTCAAATCACGTCGGTTGTCAATCGCAGATCGTAAAGTAATACAAAAAAAATCTCCAAAAAAATATCTGCAATCTGCTGGTACATGCTTTTTTCTCTTTTTTCCTCGAGCAGCAATTAAAATGGGAACAAAAAAGTTTATTTTCATTAACTTTCAAAAATAAACGCCCCTTCCTCTACCACGTCACTAAATATTATGCTTAAAAAATTATACATTTTTTCCCTGGCATACCAGCTACCATGCAGCACGCTACGCTATGCTTTATGAATCCCCTATCGATAAATTCGTTTTTCAATTGACCTTCACTTCTCTGGCTGATTCTGCATTCAGCGTTAGTATACTTGCTCACGCGACGCTGCATTTTTGCCCAGCTCTTTTATCAATTATCAGAAATGCACTCGCCATAAAAACTAATCGCTAATTAGCATGTATTCAGAATTAAAACATTTCCCTGTCACCAGTCGCTATAAAATATTCGCTCCCTTCCCATTGGGAAATTTATCCTTCAGATAAGGCCATGAAAAATTCCTTCATCAACATTCATTAATTCTAATTACTCTTGTCCCTATTGTACTCAATTTTAGGCAGTGATATTGAAAGATTATTGAGAAATTGATCTTTATTTGACGATACACAAGGAACACACTCATTTCGCAATTTTCACATGTGCACCCCGTTCATTCATCAGTTCCTGACTGGCTCAGATAGTTGATCGTTATATTAGCTGCCAAAATATATGCGGTGCATGTCACTAGTCAGTAGTCAGCGCACACATTTGCATTTAAATCTATCCCTAATTAATGGTTTACTGCAAATAAAACGTCAAGGCAAGAGCTCTTTGCCTCCTCCGAGCTCCGAGCACGAAAAAAAATTGAGCAATGCAGTAATCTAGCATAATCACATTAATTACACATACAGTAATTAGCCTCAGGATGAAACGATTTTCGCAATAAAGTCAATAGTCAAATATAAAAAATGCGAAATGCTATTATGCCTTAAAAAATTCAAATCCAGTACAGCCAATATTAACAAATATAGCTAGGCCCCTATACAAAATAATTTTTTTGCGTTGTAGTGCAACGACCACCTGCCAACTGCTCTTTTTCTCCTTTGTTGCTACCTTCTCTGGTTTTTGTGGAAAAAAAATCTGCTACTGCACACATGATCTTCGGTAGAGTAGCAATTTACTCTTCTGAGCAAAATATTCAATCAAGTTCAATGTTAATGGCGGATTTATTATCATTTCACTCCCCTTCCATTCAGCGTGGCTTTATATGGAAATATATTTTTTCTCAGCTCATCAGCAATCAAAGAGGAAGCACTTCTCTCTCGAATTTGAATGACAGTTGAGAAATATTTTTTTTCGAGTTGTTCGGTAACTTTTAAGATGTAAGAGTCAGAATTTTGAAGAATCCAATATCCACTCAGAAAGAACCATCGAAAACAAATCCACTCAAAATAGAGGAAAGGACTAATCCGTCATTGATGCTACATTTTCATAGAAACTGGTAATAATTGCAAAGTGCGGATTGAAAGAAGTTCCTTTTTCCCTCGCAAAATTTAGCCCCCGGGAGAACACTTTGATTTTTTGGTGGATGGTGCAGTGTGTGCACTAGCATTATGCAGTTTGTTAACACTCTCGAGCCTCTAATAAAGTGGAAGTGGAGGCACTCTGGCTGCTGGCTTAAGACTTTTCCTCTGAGCTTTTTGATATACGTCAACAGATATTTTTCGCGGTGTGAATAGCGAGTAGCGACATGTGCATTAAAAATACTGAGGAGAGAAGAAGAATATACAAGAAAATGATGATGATACTGCAAAAAAATTATATCTCCGCAGTCCGCAGTGACTAGTGAGCAGAGTAGATTAATACGCATTTCAGATGGGAAAACTCGCTTGTCCACTTTTTTTTGACAAAATGTACATGAATCAGGCTCAGTTTGCTTATGCACTGCCAAAGCCAATGAAAAAATTGGGATTAAGAGCTGACAAGAGCTTCGTAGAAGAAAAACTTTTTTCCGAAAAGATTTTTTTCCTTAGCTGAGATGGAATTATCAAGCCAATCCCAGTAACGAGCTGTTCACAGTGAGAAGTATTTTTAAAAGAAGAAATTTTTTAAAGTGAAATTAATCAGAATTAAATAAATTAACTCTTAAATATTTTTGAAGTTGCACTTTTCACTCCGCATTCTAAATTAATTAGGTTGCGGTAGGCGCATAATTTTCCCTGCAAGTGCACTGACCAGGAATAACACGAAAAAACGTTTTTTAAAATGCATACTCGGAAGGAGGAACTGTTCCTTGCTGTGATACTTGCCAGACACGCCATTAATCAAGTTATCAAGTCAGAGCAAGCCGTAACGGACAATAGGAAGGGAAGGAAGCACGAAGGATTTTTTAATTGTTTCCTTAATTAAAATGTAGCCGGAGTGCAGTAGCAGTTAGCAATGTCCCCGTCATTTTGGAGTCAGGCTAAAAAGCTGAAAAGAGAAAGACATTTACTCCCCGTGGAATTTAATTGCACGCGAAAGCGGACACGAAAATTCATGGCTTCAGGAATGATTGACGCGCGTGTGCTCTGCATTTCTCCCAGTTTCCCCTGAACACTCGGTTTGTTTGCTAAATTGCTGTCAACAAGAACAACGAGACCAGAGACCACCTCAAAATAAGAACATTCATTTTCGCAAAACTCCGTCGTCGTAAGCAGTGTCAAGCGAGCATTCCTTTGCTGTCAGAAAATAAAAATGGATTGGGAATTTTGCGAGATGATATAATACCGGTCGAGTTTTACAAATAAATTGAGTCCTGCAAAAAGAGTGGAAAAGGAGAACTCTTTATTTTGTATGGCTACCAGCCACTGCTCCACCTTCACAGTTTGAGGAGTGAAGACAAGTGGCAAACTGCTTTGTTTTTTGTGTATTAGGGCTCTTGTGGTTGATGTGGATTGTGAGGAAGAGCCCATTTCTCATTTATTCGTTTCACTGCTACTGTGACTGGCTTTCCAACTTGAATAGCAATCCATTCATTACTGTTGACAAGAAAAGAGAGAAAACAAGAGATGGCCTTCCCCAGGAATTACATGCCATGCACGATGATGCATGATGCATCCCAATACCGGCGTTTTTAATGAGATTTCGCAGCACAGCTCCCACTGAAAATGAGTGTGACGAGGGATACGAGCAGATTTCTGTTGTTTTTGCTAGAGCTGGCTAGAAAAAAAATGTATTTACCTTTTCCACTCTTGTGGACGTGGACAAGAAGCAAAAGTAGAGTTTGGTGCTGATGTAATGAGATATGCATATTGCGCTTCGCATCGCATATGGAGGAGACAAGGGATTTTCAGGGGAGAATGGGAGGAATGGAAGTTTAGAAAACAATATTGTGATTGTAAAGCCACATGCCACATGGGCTTAAGGGAGGATTTCTAGCTCGGAGAGGCACAGTCGCATAATGTGTGTGCTGAGGAGAGCTAGAGAGTGAGCGATTCACAGTCAAAAAAAGAGTTGACTTTAGTGATGGTGGTGGAGGTGGCGAGGAAAAAATGCATTTTCATCCTCAGCATCATTTCCCTGAGTTCGGTGACCTTTTTTTATACTCTGTGTACCAAAATGCATTAAACATCAACATCAGCTTTTTCGTCACTTTTCTCTTTTGCATTATGCAGGTACCCAGGGAGAACGATACGGAGTAGATGCTCGGCTATCTGACTATGAGCCACTGATTTTATTTTTTCCTTGCGAATTGAGAATTGCGAATGCGACAACAAAAGCAAAAACAGCACGTACGAGCAAGCTATCACGTTGTTCCCATCAAGTTGCATAGTAAAAGAAGTAGCTAACTTCACTTTACTTGTTTGCTCCTTTTTTGCGATACAATTTGTTTTCGCTGCAGGAGAAAAAAACAAACTGCAAGTTTTTTTTATTCTCCTGTTTCGGAAAATGCAATTTTCTGTTTTTCTTCCTCCTCCTAAATAAATTATATATTTTTTCTTGTCCTCATTCCGCACCCGTGTCAATTCGATATTTTTTTCGGAAATGTATCCGTTCCGGCATTAAGTTCCGGTTGCATATCATCCTGTCCTGACAATTTTTAGTAATGTTCCGGTAGTCCCACATTTCCCTCCAATTTGTATGAATTTCACGTAAATTACCACAAATAAATATTTTATTGCGCTTTCTCATAAATATTTTTGGCAGGGTAATATATATGGCCATAGCCTTACAGTAGTACACATACATATTTAGCGAGATGTGTAGAAAATGTCAAGTTCAGCCCGGTGCTCATCTAACCAGCAAACCGAAAAGCCTAATTATTCCACTGTGTATGAATTACGGGCTACGGGAGGAAGGAAACGGGAAGGATATTTCAGCGGGATGCGAGCACCAAGTAATATTTCTTGTTGGCAGAGGCCACGTCTAGACTAGGACTATTGCCAATACTGAATATGATCCTGGATCCCAAAGGAAAAACATGTAAAAAGTTGTAAACAAACTTTTAAAAAATATATTTTGCCCAACCAAAGTCTGTTGCACAAATTTTTTTACAGGATGTATGGCCTTGATAGACCCAGATAATAATTTTTCCTTAGGAAGCTCCACAAGTTCCAAAAATAATATAGATAAAGCAAATTCCCTTTCCTATAAAGTCCATCTCTCCCCACACATATCGCAGGATTTGCAATTTTTGGCAAAAAATCTTATCAGTGCGCATTAATCCTTGTGCGATTTATCTATATTTCGGGTAAAAATATACGATTGCTCACGGACCTATTAAAAATCCTCTTTTTGGCTGTGTTCGTGATCTCCGCGATTCGTCACTGTCATCTGCTTAAAAAAAAGAAGCAGCCCTAACCACTGTAATTGATGTGGCATTGACGGGAATGTGTTTTTAGAGGAAGGCCAAACCACTGACTAGTGAGCTGTTGATAGGGACTAATAATAATATTTTTGCAGAGAAGATGGTAATTGCGGATCTGCATGGCGAATCTAACTTCCTGTTCCACACTCTTATTAATTAATCGTATGATGAGAGAGCAGTCAAAATGATATGATATGGATGCGAAATCGCGAATAATATAAAATAAAGTTGAGAAGAAAAAAATTATATATTAAAATGCGGGCTGGTTTTTTAACTACATTTTATATCTGCTTCGTGTGAGGTCTCGATCGCCAAAGAAGGCTGGGATGGTCGCGGTGATGATAACGATCACGTTAATTGAGCACGGTAATGAGTTATATCATTTTTTCCGCTTGACATGTTGCACATGTCAGCTTGGGTTAGTGCTGGTTATGGTTTTCATTAAGGCGAAAACGGAAGAGTGAAGGCTGTGCTGCTGAAGTAGAGTGCTCACTGTCAGCTAAAGTTAAAATCTGTTCTCACACTCACGCCATGCTGCAAAAAAGCTGAGATCCTTACCAAAGATAACCTTCAGTAACGTCAGCGTGAATAATGACGCAGCTTTTAGCATTTCACGACAATTCCTGTTTTCGGAATGAGTCAGACATTTAGACGCACTTTACATTTAATTTTAATTTTAAATATGAATTTAATTTCCTTTTGAAAAATAATCAATTCTTAATAAAAAAAAAATAATAAAATTTTAGCTACCTAATTAATCAAAAACTCATTTTTTAATTTATTCTTAAATCACAACTCTTTGATTCCTTCAAAAAAAATCCTCTCGCTTCACTTACTACACGCTTTATCGCTACACTCCTCATTAATCATATTTTTTGTATTGCGCTTCGCGTGCAAAAATATACTCTTTATCCTCCCTTTTGTTACTCAATTCGTTCCGGTGATTCTTCCCCGTCATTTTCTTCTCTTTTCTTCTTCTACCTGAATGAAACGAAGCAAACAATGAAAAGTATCTCGAATCTCAATGAATGAGGATAACTGCACGAATTGAGCAAACAACTGTTTTTTTTCAGAAGGCCGAACAATAGAAAAGAAACAGAAGTGCACAGTAGTTAGTTGTAAGTCCAGTGGACCCAAGTAGAGAAAAATATATTTTTATTGTTATATCTAGTCTGCTGTGTATGTCATCATCATTTTTTTCCCTTCTCGTGCTATGACTTTGCTATGAGTAATGATGAATGAAAGGGAAAAGAGTGAGTAGTGCGCACAATACAAAATGTGATTTTATTTTCTAAAAAATTTACGCTTTTTCTTTTATGCGAGCAATCATGAGCAAATTATGTGTCGTGAAATGGGCCGAAATGATAGTCAAATATTGAGCTCCGTACCAAAAAACATATTTCATCTTGTCAGCGTCATCGTATAGACCAGCCTTCAGCAATATTTTCCTTAGGCCTGCCCTCTTAAATTTCATGCGTGTACTCTCGTCTTCTCGTCTCGTCGGCAAAATAAATATATTTTTTTTGGAAAAGGGCTATCCTCCACGGATCCCTAATCAGCCAGCAAATGCTAACAGAAATAATGCGCTTCAGTTACGCTCTAATATATTTAGCTCACGACAGCACAGTGCTGAGCAGGAATCATGAGAGGAGTATGACGGTGCAATCACGTTTCACCAATTTAAAAACGATACTGCACAGGCACTACAACTACAACCAAGCCTCGACAATTTATGACGCGTTTGTACTCGCACAGCAAAAAAAAGCCACACAGAATCCATGTATGCAAATCCGAGAAACAAATATGCGTCATTTCATACAGGGCTAAAAAGTTTGCTGTTGCAGGCTGAATGAGAATTTCGAAAAGAAAAATGGATGGGGAAATTGTGATGTGATATGCGTGGACACCAAAGAAAAAAAATATGCCTAGTCATTCCGATGTATAGCAAGTAGCAAAAAATGGGCACGATAACTTATATGAAAGGAGTGCGATTGCGTTAGGGAAAAAATGAAGAGATTTTGGAGGAGTGGCTACCAAAAAAAAGTTTTAGTGAAATTCTCCTTGGAACTGAGAAGAGGTAGGCTCTCCGATAACTCCCTTAAATAATGGAGGGAGACATGGACGATAAAGCCATGTATCTTTTGGGTCGTTCCTTCAAATATTATTTTTTCGCGTGATGTAAGTTGTACAGCTTCCCATGTTTACCTTTGTGGACATGACTTCTTTCTAAAAAAAATATGCCTAGTCATTCCGATGTATAGCAAGTAGCAAAAAATGGGCACGATAACTTATATGAAAGGAGTGCGATGCGATTGTGTTAGGGAAAAAATGAAGAGATTTTGGAGGAGTGGCTACCAAAAAAAGTTTTAGTGAAATTCTCCTTGGTACTGAGAAGAGGTAGGCTCTCGGATAACTCCCTTAAATAATGGAGGGAGACATGGACGATAAAGCCATGTATCTTTTGGGTCATTCCTTCAAATATTATTTTTTCGCGTGATGTAAGCTGTACAGCTTCCCATGTTTACCTTTGTGGACATGACTTCTTTCCTTTCTGGAACCGGCCCATGCCACCTTGGCTCATCCCAGCCTAATCGCCTTTAAATATGCACTAATGGAGCTGAATAATGGCTGCGCTAATGTCATAATAATCATCTTTATTTTACTCTGGTTGCAATCACCACAGTCATGAGCCATCCCATGATACGCGTAATCTTCACTGTTTGCTACAGGTCAAAAATATTTTTTTCTGTTTTTTGGGAGTGGACTCCAATACCGATTTGTGAACATCCTCAGATCGAATCTATTTTCTCCACACACACGTATCCATCCACGACTCTGCTGACATTTGATGACCTGCGTGGCATGTACCATTTTTTTCTATCTCCCTCCCAAAAAAGTTTTTTTTTACTATGAGCAAAATCGTGAAGAAATCATTAGGCTGTACTCCTCGCCAGACATATATCCCAGTCACCAGCTATATATTTTTTTACATGTCTTTGGCGTATCATTTTTTAAAAAATATTACGTCCGCAGTGTTCTCCTCCTTTACAAGCTATTTTTTCTGTACGACTGTGAGCGGAATATGAAATAATACTAAAAAATGATAATAGTGATGGTGATGACCGGGGCGATGATAATGACGTGGGACGGTAAGAATTAGAGGAGAAATATTTTTCCACGTATAAAAGACTATACGACTTCCCATAAAAAAGAGAAAGCTGAGGAGATGTAAGCATGGCTAATATCCATTAAAGCCGTAAGAAAAAAATATTATTTTAATCGCATTATAAAAGATAAGTTCATACATTCGTAAAATTCTTGTACTTGCTTTAGGTACACCCCATAGGAGGCACGGATGTAATTACGGAGAGGCTCGTTGTCTGCAAAATTGGGAGGTAGCTAGAGCGCTACTAGCCACCATACATTTTTTATTGTTGCGCACCGAAATTCTCTGCTTGTGTTGTAGATACGGTTGACTTCTCTTTGACATTGGGATATTTTTGCAAATGAAAACGAACAAAAAAATATAATATTCCCTCTGGGCTCCAGCACGGAATGGAAACGTTGATAACTTTTAACAAGCTGACGGGCCCATTCAGAAGGGAAATGAATAATGCATATTTATACTGCCCAGTAGTGGTAGTGGTAGAGTGCCGAGATATTTAAAATGTATTTCCTCTTATGCACGATTGTTCATGCTTAAACTGATTTTTTGCGAGGATTTTAAAAGGGCATAAAAAATCGCATTTCACGGTCATCACCTCGTCAGAGTCGTCAAAAGTGAGATGGTGACGATACAGTACATAAATAAGCACATTCCCATAGTGTTTCCTGGTACGTGCAGAGTGCACGTCTGCAAATCCGGATTTTTAAATATTTTTTATTCAGCCTACCATTTCGCCAGTCAGAGAGAAAGGCGAAGAGTAAGTGGTAATAAAATGGGTTTACAGGAAAAGAATATATTTTTAGTTGAGAGTTAATTAGGCGCATTATCAAATCTTTGAAGAAGCCAGCTTTTTAGTGCTTTCATCAAGCTTAATTTATTTTTAATCTGCTGTTGACCAGCGCTTTATTACTTAAAAACTTTTTTTAATTGNGTTGAGAGTTAATTAGGCGCATTATCAAATCTTTGAAGAAGCCAGCTTTTTAGTGCTTTCATCAAGCTTAATTTATTTTTAATCTGCTGTTGACCAGCGCTTTATTACTTAAAAACTTTTTTTAATTGCCTCTCCCAACAATAGCTAATGACCATTTATTTCAAAGAGCTGCAAAAACAATGAGAAAGAAATAAGCTATTTGTTGTCATCCTATCCTCAATTCCTTCTCCAATTACTTCTTGTAAAAAAGTTATTTTTTAAAACTTCCTTTCAGGAGGAATGTCAACTCTCGGCTGTCGCGTTGCATTAGGCACGCCAGAAAAAAATAACCGAGCCATGTTACATATTTGCAAAATGACTATACTACACCACTCATTAAGATTAACTCCGCCCGAGTTGGAATTTCGATGATGGACCGAGATAGAATTCCTCATTTATGGCTTGTACCTTGTTGCACTTTCTTCAAGCATAACTTGGCTGATATCTCGTCTTTTCTGGTCTTGGCGAAAAAATGGGCCGGGAGAAAAAAAACGCGAAAACAAGATTTTTTTATGTTTTAGCAATCTCCAAGTGCGAAAAAACATGTAAAGTACATGGGGAAATGGGAAAAACAATTTTTTCCTCTTGGGAACTGCATACCTAAAAGGTGTACATACCAAAGCACTATAGCACACTGCAATTAGCGATTTTTATGGAACCAGAAAAATCACAATTTGCAGAATAGTATGACGTGATCATTCGTAAAGAGTCCTCTTGATTTTCATTTTTTTCGGTAGTTCCCATCCCACTTGCCCCCAATTTCATAATAGTGATGAGAGGCTGATGAAAGCGGAGCTTATTAAAAATCCTTTTATGGCTGGGGCTCACGCATCAAATATTCAAAATAATATTTTTTCAATGGCATCGACAAAAGAGAGGAAGGACAGATTGACTGTTTCAATAACATTCCTTTTTCTTTCCATCATAAAAATCCTCCCTTCATGATCATTATCACGCACTCGAAACATTCAGCACTGAGCAAGGATTTAAAAAAAACTTCATCTTGATTGATAACGTTGATACGATATCGCAAAATATGTTTTTCGAGATGACTTAACAATCAAAAAATGGATTTTAATGACAGCACATTAATATCAGCAGAAGGATAATGATATAATGTCCAAGTCCAATAGAAAAAAAATATTTTTTGTTAGAAGCAGAAACGAGTTTAGCATTTCTTTTATAGTGCCATACAATCATGGGCAGTACGTTTTTCAGTTTCAGGCGAGTGATTGGACGAATGAAAGGGAAAATAATAAACGATGAGAAACCGTGTGAAAAATAAGAGTAATTGCACTCGGACGCTCTCCATACAGCTTCATTTCGTGATGTTTGGATTTTGTAAAAAAGATCACGTAATTTACTACAAAATTACTGATGGCGAGTTAGATAATAGTGACGAGAATGAGATACATTTTTGCGGCATGCTGGAAAAAATATATTTTTGCTGGTACAATCCTTTCTGCATGATAAAATCTATTTTGAATAGGCTATAGGTATTGTTTACTATTTTACTAGGCTTAACTAGGTAGGTAGGTACCTATCAACATCAACTCATTCTTCTTTACTGAAAACCCATTTCACTTTTTATTAATAAATCGTATTTTTGCGAAATTGCCCTTTTTATTTGTAGCAAGTAGGAGCCATCTCCGCCAATCTGTATAGTACACGGAATTAATATAGTTTTCCTTCGTAGAATTATATTCGCTATGATGTAAATCTTAATATTTTTTGTTGGAGAAGGGAGTTGGTGGAAAGAGAAGAAAAAAAAGTTTTATTATTGCTATCCGATACTGAGCTACGCTACGCAGAAGTATTTTTCCCATGAAGATGTACAATAAATGTAAAATATGAGAATTTCGTTAGTACCGACTGGTATCATCATAAGTCTAATAAAAAGTGAATTATTTTTCTTCTCTAATTTGTATTATACGTCAGGGTTAAGTTGTTGAATGCGAAATTCAAACTTTCGCTACTAACTTGTGAAGCAAACGCAGAATCTGGTTACTGATGCTAGCGGATGCCTTCTAATAACTAAATAATATTTTTGTTGCTGCTGCTGCCATTTTCCATAATGACTGCTCACTACTCACTACTGACAAGAGAACAGAACAAAGAAATGATTATGTCCAGAGACAGAGAAAAAGGAAGAGGCTGTCATTTGGGAAAAACAAAAAAATTCGCGTATGATAATTTGCCACAAGCCCAACTCTAAAAAAATTACGTCAGGGTTAAGTTGTTGAATGCGAAATTCAAACTTTCGCTACTAACTTGTGAAGCAAACGCAGAATCTGGTTACTGATGCTAGCGGATGCCTTCTACCAACTAAATAATATTTTTGTTGCTGTTGCTGCCATTTTCCATAATGACTGCTCGCTACTCACTACTGACAAGAGAACAGAACAAAGAAAAGATTATGTCCAGAGACAGAGAAAAAGGAAGAGGCTGTCATTTGGGAAAAACAAAAAAAATCGCGTATGATAATTTGCCACAAGCGCAACTCTAAAAAAATTCTAGGCGGAAAAAGCAACCAGAAAGGGGAGAGTAATTGTACAAGTCAAAGTCAACTCCGCGTTGTTTAGCTTGCTGAAACATTGTTCGTTATAATTAATGTTAATGTAATTGCTTTGGCCGGACACATTAGAGGTTAAAAAAAGGTTTATTGCGTAATAGAGATAACTACACTGTAAATATTACTTTGGCAAAAAAATCTTTTAAAATGCGAAAAAAAGTTCTTTTATCCTTCTCAAAGGTCATGGGTACCTATAAAAATGGATAGCGTTCCATTCAACTCTCCACTCTGGAATTTATAATGGCAAAGGTAGGCACGTAATACCTATACATGGCATGAGAAAGAAAAATAATGTATTTGCTCGCCTGACTGTGAGAACTGTTTGGATTTCAGATGGAGAAAAGGAGTGCCCAAAAAGCACTCGTCAAACATGGGCTGCCAGGAGAAGCACTCACTAAAAAATTAATCTTGACTGGTACAATCACAAAGTGCAATTATCACTTGTGCAAATCTTTTTAAAAAGCGTATTTTTCCAGATAGTTTTTTTTATTCCCTTTGAGAAATTGCTGCTGACAAGGACATGCACAGGGAAAATGTTTTTTAAAATGCTGCAGTCAGATTAATTTTTGCTCGATGCCTTTTTTATTCTCAGACTGTTGGCTACTTTCTATGTAGCTGCAGCCAATTATAAATTTTCGATACGGATCTGAAGCTCCTTTTTTAGTAAAGCTGTGTCTCGCTGCTTGCTTGTTGCATTTCAAAAATTATTTTTTGCCACCTGAAACTGAGGAAGAACTGTCCACAACATTATTTTTGCTAGTCATCTCTCCCCATTAGTAAAACTAACATAGTCCGCTCCTCTTGCTACGCCACCAGAATGGAAAGAAAGCTTCTCTCTTTTTTGAGAAGAGTACAAACAGCAAAATCAGTGCCAGTCAACGAAGCCGAGATGAAAGAGGAGATTAAAATCATAAAAAGCTTCAAATAAAAGTCTCACGGAGAGTCTTTTCGACTCACAATATGAGCTAAAGTCAGCATGATTAAGTTGCTCAAATGGAGCCCTGCCATCATCCTCTGAAGCTTAAAATGCATCTTCTTTTTTTCTCCTTCATCTTAACATCCATTCACCTCTTCTCTACTAAAAAACAGCAAAACAGCAATATTTACAAGAAAAAACTTCACAAGACAAGAGGACCACGGCCAAAGCCAAAGCCACGGCGAGAAAGGAGCTAGTGAAAGAGATACAATCAGATTATTATATTTTCGCTTCAGGTAAATGCTAAATGCACTCTGATACGAGAGGATTGAGAATTTTTTTTATAAAAAATACATTTTTTTCTCAGACATAAGATCCCCCAACAAAGCATCACTACATGAGCACGACCTTACAAGAGTACATTAATGCGCGCTCATGCAATTTTTTCGCGTAAAGCTGCCCTCGCCAAACCTTACAAATCTGCTGATTTTGATTATTTTACGAGCGGCAGTCTCATAAAAACCCATCTCTGTTTACATTTGTAAATGGTGCACGTATATAGAGATACAATCAGATTATTATATTTTCGCTTCAGGTAAATGCTAAATGCACTCTGATACGAGAGGATTGAGAATTTTTTAAATAAAAAATACATTTTTTTTCTCAGACATAAGATCCCCCAACAATAGCATCACTACATGAGCACGACCTTACAAGAGTACATTAATGCGCGCTCATGCAATTCTTTCGCGTAAAGCTGCCCTCGCCAAACCTTACAAATCTGCTGATTTTGATTATTTTACGAGCGGCAGTCTCATAAAAACCCATCTCTGTTTACATTTGTAAATGGTGCACGTATAAATTAAAAAGTGCTTCTCCGCAAGAACAAAAAATTATTATGCAGAGGGTAGGGATGCGCGATACTTATCAGCGAGCTCATAATAGATTAAGTAAAACGGCTAAAGTGCCCATTGTAGCGCGTAAGGGGGCATGAGGATGACTGCACAAGAAATTATTATTTTTGTTATCTCGACAGGCTAAACTGTAAAAAAATAAAATTGGATATTAAAATTCAATAAACATCCATTAAAAATGTGCTGCTGCGTGCACTGCTAATAATAGCGTGTTATTACGAAACTGCTGAGATTAGTTTGTACTTTGGCCCTATAGCGCCGTATGACTCCGAACGTGGCTGTATTTA
>JAHZND010003097.1:0-19667 GCA_027744115.1 Acrocyrtus sp. NNG-2020 | reverse complement strand
GTACTTCTCCTCATCTCTCTGTCCCACTTCTCTACTCACTATATTGATTTTACCTTGAAATCCCTACAGAGCAAGGATTCCGTTTCTCAGGTGAAGAATTGAAGTTTTTTTAGATATATTTTCCTATATTCTCTCTCAGCTGCTGCTCCAATTTGCACCACTGATATCCCTCATTATTATAAATATGGCTAATTATAACTTAGTAGACTGACGCCACTTGAACACGAACAAAAAAAAATACTGTCAAGGATATTGTTCCCGTTTTTTCTTGTGTTTTTTTCTCTTTCGCTAGACGACTCCAGACTGTGTACCCCACGATATAATCGTTAACATCAAGGTCCCTCACCAGGCTACCCAGTAGCCCATTTTACATGTCACACACAGAGAAGCTGGCAGAAAAGGAGATACACTTTCCCCTCACATTTCGGGATTGTATCTACCAGACAGAATCATTTCACTTCACTGTTGACTGACATCACTGTCATCGTTTACAGCAGAACAACCATATCTCTCCATTTCATGATGCTGCCTCCCGATAAAACAATTTTTTTTGGGAAGGGGAAAAAACGAAAAAAGCCACTCGCTGAGAAAAAAAAACTTTTTTTCTCTCTCTTTTTTACGAGACGAAAAAACAAATTCCTTCGTAGTTGTGGTACAAGTCAACTAATATCAGTTAGTCCGGGAGGAAGACGGAGAAAGCAAGAAAGAGAGAGACATAGCAAGGGAAAAAAGTGTGCTCTCGCCTACAACCTCTCATCTACATTATGCCTCGTATTTACTGTTATGTCTGCTCCACTTTGTTGAGCACGGAGTTATTTAGGTCTGTGGAACGGAAATTGGAACGGAATCCCATTTCTTGTGGACATGAGGAAAAAATACTTTACATGGTTGTCTCTCCTTTTTATATCTTCTCTTTTTTCCCACACACTGGCACCAGATATGAGCGGAATGAGGGACACGGACCGTTGATTTCTTGACCGCTCTTGTTGCTCAACGAGCCTGCTCATTGTCCCTTCATTTTCACTCTGTGTGAGATCTCCCGTGCCAAATTGCTGCCTTGCTGACATCTCCCCTAGCCCACATATATTTGTTTTACTACGGGGATGCAATATAAGGAAAAAATGGAATGTGAGCCTTTTTCTTATTGTCTTCCAAAACTTTTAAAATTATTGGAGGTAATATTAATTTCCATTTAACCTGGGCAAAGTGAAGCTCGAAAGTGGTCGGGTTTCACTTTTTTTTTTTAAAAAAAAGAAGTTTTTTGGCAGAGTTTTTTTCTTCTTTTTTTCTCCTCTCAAGTCCCTATAGTCCCTGGCGAGAGAGAAATGTCAGAGCAGTCTGCTTGGAAAAAATGGAGAGAAGGGATAAGGGATCCGGTGACATGTCTCCTCAAGTAAAAGTTATATGCTTGAGAATTAATACGAAACAATCCAGATAATAGCCTCATCTCGTTCCCAGCATATGGATGAGAATAGAGGAGAGGGTAAGAAAAAAAAGTGGCAGAGCAATTTTCTCCCATTTCCCCCCTCGATCCCATCCTGTTTTTTTAATATTTCAGAGAAATGGGAATGATGATGATGGTAACAAGCATTATAGCAATTTTCGTCCTTTCACGTCCAAAGCGGAAAAAAGGGAGGAGGATGGAGGATCAGCGCGCTCTTGTTTCAACTTTTATTTTTTATTGTACATGCCGAGAATAGGAAAAGCAAAAATGTTAGTTTTTGTGTTTACAAGAATAAAAATATATATATTTTTTTTCTGCATCCTCCATTTCCTCCTTTAGGAGATGCCAACATCCTGCAACAAAAAACGGAGATCCTCCTCCCTTCCGTCGTCCTTTTTTATTTGTGTCCGCTTGCTCCCAGGATAGCAGAGCATATTTTCTCCTCTCTTGTTAATTATCCAATGGCATATGATATATGCATAGAGGCAAGAGTCCTCCCTCACATCAGCCGTAATACCATCCATCTTGTCTCTCCATTTATGAAGGTTGTCATATAGGGCGCTCTCACAAAAGGACAGGGCGGAAAAAAAAGATAGGTTGGTGGAGCTGTAGGCAATATATATTTCTGCAATGACTTCTCATCTCTCTCCATTTTTGCCATGTACCTTCCCGTTTGCCCGCTGCATGTAGGTACTTACCCAACCAGAAAGTTTTTATTTCGGAGGAAAAACATTAGGAGAGTCTGTGTGCCAGAGAGTACATAGAAAAAAAAACTTTGTTCCCTTTTTCTCCTATTTCACTCTGCACACACACAACAGGGACAATCTGTTACAGCTTTGCTGGAAATAAAAAAGGGAAAAAGTTTCGCTGGAGACAAGTACAAACTGGGAGAAAGCTAGAGGATTCCATCCATTACCGTCACGTGTGCACATACATATCACGGCTACCTATATTGGAAGATCTCTACGAGAAAAGAGAAAGGAGCTCCAACAAACTTATTCTTATTTTCAGCTCTTTTTCTCCCTTATTCTCCCCGTCCCCCTTCCCCAAGTCAAGCAAAAGTGTCATCATGCATGATGAATGAATATGTCCCTTATGCATTCTCCCACTTTTTTTTACACAGCCGATATATATACAGCAGAGATGCGATGCGATGCGATACACGACACATGTGGACTGCAACTTTTTTTGCTCATCTCACTCACTCTCTTAAATGAGGAGGAGAGCCAAGAAAAATACCTCGCTTGAGATAGACCCCCTAAACCAAGGATATGTAAAGTGGGAAGGCTCCATTTAAGATTTTTACATTATGCATTGCAAACACAGCCACTCAGAGTATCATCCGAGGGTGTATAGGTAAGTACCACAAAAAGAAAGTTACGAGTCGCTTCCCTTTTTTCATTCTCTTAGCAGCGCACCACCTCCACCACGATCATCATCATTCTGATCGTCATCGTCATCATCAGCAATCCTGATGTGTACAAAGATAACGTTTTTTTCTACCACAGCAAAACACAAGACATGTAAGATGATGTTTTTCCTTTCGCGGAAAAAAATTCTGGTCGTCACGTTTGAAAAATATTTTTTTGTTTTTCTAAACTTGTCTCCTTTCCTCCTCCAAGCAATATCACATTACAAGGTGGGCTCTGGGCTGGATGTGTAAATGGGGAAGAAGAATTTGCAAAAAAATTATATATATGCTCATATATATTCTCCCGCCACAGCCACCACTCCCTCCACTGCAGACACGGAGAAAAGGTGTATAGCGGCGGGTGTAAAAAAAAGCACATCCTTTTTTTTGAAGTGCTTTTTATGTCCGCTTTGTCGTTAAAGTAAAAAAATGTATTTATAATACGCGTTAAAAATTCATAAATGGGGATACCCAGCGGACAGCACGCCGCGGAGGGAGTGAGTGTTTAAACTCACAAACTGGAAATCCTTAATTTATATCTGATGACAGTTCCATTATCCATGGCAGTATGAGTTTTAATTGAAAACGCTGCCTGAAGTTAATACCACACAATTACTTTCCCGTTTAGCTCTCTCTAATAGGAAGAAAGAGGATTGGAGAAATGCAAGAGACAAATCCGATTAAGTCTACAAAGAGTTATTATAATGATCATCCTTTTCCCAGTGCACGTTCTCGTTCTCGCGCTGGGATGTACAGCGGAGGAGAAGGCTCCTTCAGTCGCTGCGCCTCTCCCTGATGAACTCCGTTTCTCCCTTGGTGTGTGTAATTTAATGAATTTAAATGTCTTTTTAAAGATGCGATTATTAAACAAACAGCTCGCTCCGCTTCACTTCCTCCGTGCAGCTATTTAAGGCGGCGCACACGGCCGAAATGGAGATGAGATTAAAATTGTATCTTCTCTGTCAACATAAAAAAGGGAATGTGAAAGGCCCTATTTTAAAGAATAAATTATAGTTTTTTCCCTTAATGATCACTCTGCCCTTCTCTCCTCCTTAAAAAAACAGCTGCAGTTACTTAATTACTTTTTTCGTATTTCTTATTCTTGAAAAATTTAACAATCTTGCAAAAGAAAAGTAGTAACATTTCTGAATAATTCTACGCATCCTATCTCATATCATTTTGGTGAATTGGATACTTTTGTTTATCTTTTTTTATCAAGTCAGCAAAAAAAATTATCTTAGACTGAAAAACAAGGAAAATCACAACGACGGGAAGCTATGCACCTAAGCTTATGCCAGGACACATTTTTTTATTATTTCAATTATTAACTGTATTCTATTTTCCCTTTTCTCCCGTTTCATCTGCCTACTCTCGGTGGAGAGAATTTATACATTTTTTTGCTTTCTTGAAAAGGAGAAATGCTTATTTTTGTGTACCTGGGAAAAGACCCGAATGAAAAAAAGGTAATTTCCATCATTTCTTGAATAGCATATTATTTGGTGATCTACCTGCCGCTCTATATATACTACCTCCCGCGTATTATTTTTTTGTGGGGCTCTATATCTAACCGTGGAAATCCAGTGGCAGCGTGTCCTGTGTCACTCTACTCCACTTATTTTACATTGTTATTGCAATCTCCTCCATTATTTTTACTTGCTCCGTCTACAATTCTGCTTTTCCTCCCGTGCCCGAATATTTTATACGATTTTTGCATAAATGCATAATGTAAAAGAGGCCAGAGGAGTGGAGGATGAAGCTGACGGTGGATTTTTCGGAGGACCTCCAACCAACATTCACCTTTCTAGAGCATTATTTTAAATTGAATCACATTCACACAGTGTGTCCTCCATTTACGCTCTCCACTCCCAATTCGGCACTCAGAGCTATAGCCAACTCCACGTTTTCAGCACTTCCATCCCTCCCACTTTTCTGCAATCAAGCCAAGGACAAGATTAAAAGTGGGAAGAGGAGAGAGAGAGAAGGAAACAAAGTTTTGTTGTAAATCTAGAGATTGTTCTCGTCTCAAACTTCTCTAAGAAAAATTGATTATTTCTCCCCTTTGACCGCCACACACTCACCATACCCAGCTTCCTTCCTATAAGTGTAATAAAAAGTGAGAAATGTACGCCGTTAGAGCAGCGTGCACACAACCATACCACCACAGCTTTTTATTTTTTTCGGTTCCCGCTATATTTTTTTACATTCCAGCATCACTTCCCAACTGATACCAAGATTAAAATGATGACTCAAGATGGGAGCCAGAAATGAATTTGATTTTTCCTACTCCGATTTCCTTACTCAACAACTTCCGCTAATCAGGGAAGTGGCTTGGAAGGCAGAAAAAACCAGAGCAAATACTTATTCCCGTTACTCACATCTATAAACACGAGTTTTTATGTTGCTCTTCTCTCCTCTTTTCCCTCCTCCAGGAACAGATTCTGACCAGGATAAGATTTCACGAAATGTGAGACTTACATACATAGCCCACTGGAAACACAAACAGCAAAGGAGATTACGCTCCAGCCCATTATGCACTCCTCTATAGCTGGAGAAAAGCGTTTTGCGGACGGAAAAAGAGAAGAGTTTTTTTTTGGATGGGAGCACAAAAAATATAAATTTTCCCTATTTTCTCCTCTTTGCTTACAATTTTCCCCGGAAAAAATAAGGTAACAAGCATATATCGTTCCCACAAGAATACTACTCTGCATCTTTTTTCTTTCCTTTCGTATCCCTTTCCCTGTAGTTACCCGATATTCGCTCTTTCTCCTTTCCCCATCCCATTTCCACTCTCTCCTCTATTCCAATGACGAGAGAGAAAGAGTAAAAGGAATTTTGGATGAAATGATGTGAGAAGTGGTCGTTTCCGCCGTTGGCTTGCTAGTTATTTCCTAGTATTGTGTGTCCATTCCTAAGACCACTGAAATGAGAGAAGGAAAAAAAATATTCCGCCGAGCCGACCAAAAGACTCTCCTCGTAAAATACACAGTGTGGGAGTTTTTTCCCTATTTTTTTCTTCGTTCCACACATTAAACCTGTATGTCATCCCGGTATAAAAAAACTCGATGAAAAAGAACGAATATTATGCTTATCGTGTCTACTGCTGCGGTTTTTTACTCTTCTTATTGCAGGTAAAATTTGTGAGTTTTAGCGGGTAGATCAGAAGAAAAAAAAAGTACCGCAATGCTTTCGGCAGTCCAAGCAAAAAAAATAGATAAAGTAGTGCACACACTCTCTTCCCCGCTCCAGCCGTTTCCTTTTTGCCGTTGTTTACTACTGCAAAGTAATCATGATCGTTGTTTTCGGAACAGTGATGGGATGCGGTTACAAGATGTGGCCGAAAAAAAATGTAAGAAAATAAGCCTATTCCCAACACACTTTCCCTTTCTCGGTGTTCCTTTTTTTGTGCTGTCAACTTGTAATGAACTCCGGTTTAGTGGCGGAAAAAATATACTGCTTTTTTATACATTGATTGTAAAAAAATGTATCATGAGGGAAGTGAAAGTGTGTCGAGGAAGGGAGGAGAGTGAAGAGGTAATAAAGAATAGAGAGGGGAACTGGATGATGGAGTAACCGTGTGAAATGAAAGAGTAATGTAATGAGGCAATTCTAACGGGTCAGCAAGCAATTTTTGTGGCGGATTATTCACTTTTATGGTTTCTCCATGCTGGCTTACGCTATTACCTTGGCTTCCACCTGCCAGCTTTCCCTTCCCATAAATGTTTTTTTCGGAGAAGAAGAAAAAAATGGAAGGTGGATAGTTTGGATGCTATCTGAGAGAGAAAGAGAGAGAAAGGTGTAGGCATGCATTATGTTATTTTTTTGGAGGAAGGAAGACTCCTTAGTGTCTACAGGGACCTGGGAGGTAGAGAAAGAAAGGAAGAAGCTTGTTGTGATGTCAGCATATGGCTCACTGCTTCCTTCCTTGCGTAGTGAATGAGTGTGATGGATGGGGGATTTGATGGATAACCGAAAATTGCTTTGCATTAGAATAGGATCAACCGTGCTCTTTTCCTCCGTCCCTCACTCATTGTGTATGTGTGTCTCATACGGGGAGCGGCACACATAACAACACCCGTAATCCACCTCAAATGTTCATACAATTTCTTTTTTGGCTCACCATTCATCTCTCCTGCTCTCCTTTCAATTTCATTCACTTTCCAGGGAAAAAAATAAAGCATTTCCACTTGTCAGGGCAGCTCTTAAAAAAAGAGCGGACTGAAATGAATAGTAATTACATGGTGCATGCGTTATCATTATACAAAAGCTGATGAGAGACATATTGGAGGATATGGGGAGTGGACTGCCAAAAAAGTGGAGAGAATTAAAAGGAGAGTATATAAACTCCTTTTCACGGGATTTCATTTCACTTTAGAAAAAGTTGCAAGATAATCGTGGTAAATGAGAGGAATCTCTGCAAAAAAGTTAGATGTCTCGGAACTCGCATCTGCATGCAATGCATTTACCGCTTGCGTGTCTGGCCCCCATACTTTGCATGTGCTGGAAGGGGAGACGAGAAGTAATTAATTTTCCCGTTTGCTCCGGCAAATCTTCTCAGAGTAAATTGATCGCTTTACGTGAGTATATGCACTGGAAGTATGCCGAATTCATGCCCAAGATGCTAAAGTGAGTGGGGGAAATAGCACGCAATCATTAGGGTGATGATGGGATGATATCTCAAGGGAAATCGCTTATCAAAGTTCCTGGGGAGGCTAATTCCACTTGATGATGGTGATGTGATGAGAATCCAATTAAAGAAAAGTACACAGGAGCAGAGGACAAGGAAACGTGGCGGTTGTTTTTAAGGTAAGGAAATTAAATTATTAGATTTTCAGAGTGGGGAAAGGTCAGCAGAAAAAAAAATCTTTTTTTTCTCTGTGAAGAGGAAACAAAAAGGATAATTTATTTTTGTATTTTTTTCTAGTCGAGGAAAGGTAAACTTTTTGAGAAAAAGGAGTATAAAAAGCGTAGCAGAGCAGAGGAATGGCTAAGGAGTCACTAAGTGTTGGCCACGGCGACGGGAATGGCGGCAGCGTCCAGTCTGGGGCAGATGAGGAAAAGAATGTCCTTCGCAAAACGGTAGATGTGGATGTGGATGTGGATGACGTAACGCTGAAAATGATATCTGCTCTCCCTCCTGCTACCACATTTGCAATCCGCGATCAAAAACAATTTCGTCTATTTCTTCAATTCACATTTTCAGCATTGTGGGCAGCCCGGAAGTGTCATTTTCAAAGTGTTTTCTGCTCTCAAAGTACGCCCACCACGGTTGCATTGTCCGCTACTCACACACTCTCATGCTACAGCAAAAAACCAGCACCTTTTTTTATAGAGAACAGTCTACCCTACAACATTGCCATAATACATCCCACGCAGAAACAAACTAATTGTCTTTGTGCTATTGAATTAAATTGAATCCTCTTCTAGAAGTGGATGGAGCACTCTCCCCATCACAAAGGAAGAGGAAAGAGTAAAAAGGAGTAAGAAAGTTGTAAGAAATTTTTTTTTCTTTCTCGCGTCTTCCTCGTCTTAATATTTTTTTACAAGCTATAGCGCTACACATCAACTCCGAGGATCATGAAGTAGGTAAAGTAAGAAGTAGAGTAGGAGAGCAAGGTAGTTTTTCCAGAGAAAACATTGTTGGCCAGCTGAAGTAGGAGCATGACCAGAATTATTAGTATTGAAGTATCATTTTCCTTTTTTTTCTCTTCCTGGCCGATGCCTTTTTTCCGAGTTGAGAGTTTGCTAACAATGATTTAGTACTTTCCCTAAATAAAGGTGAAGTGCGCAGAGGTTTTTTTTCTAGCTTTATTACAAGCAAGTTTTTTTTCCTTTTCCCTTCTCGGTGCGGGATAAGTATGTTCTCGGTACTAAAAAAAGATAACTGAGTCAGGAGGTAATGACTGACTGGGTGAGAAGAAGAAGAAAAATATTATTTGCGGTCTAATTTTTATTTACAGTACATGTAATATGTAAACGGAGAGAAACTGGGATTTATATTTCCGGTGATGTGTCTACCTCTCTTCTCTCACTAGCAGTTTCAACAAGTCCTCACCGAGAATTATTGCATTTGAGCAATTCTATTTTTAAGAGAAAAGGGCAAAAGATATGGAAGGGAAAGGGGAAATTTGATCTCGTTTCCTTGATTCAATTTATTTTCCCAGCCTTCCTTCTCTGCCACTCTTTCCTAGCTGAAAATTTTGTTTTATCTCGGAGTAGGATTTTTTTTATTTTTAGAGGAAAAAAAGTTTTTTTTAAATGTACACGGCGGCGGCGATGGTGCGGTGTAGGAGAAATTGGCTATATTGTGTTACATCTTTTTTTTGCTGCTGGTGACGGTGTTGATTCACGCTCCTGTCTTAGCTGGGGACAGCTACCAAACAAAAAAATTGTATTGTCGCTGGGTAGACTGTGTAGCGTTTCGGTAATGCAATAGATATTTTTTTTAGGTTGCTGCTAAGCAGACGAAACTGGCAGCGAAAATCCAGTTAGGATGAGCACGCACTCACTCTCCAGTTCCCGTTCCCAGTTTAAAGTGAACAGATGCAGAAAAGAATAAAATGGAGGGGAAGACGTCTCCCTCAACTCGACGTTTACTTTTATTACAGGCAGCCACTAAAAAAATTTTCATTGGGTACTCATAATCTAAAGTGCTTGTCTGCAATTAGGCTAAACGATGTTGATCCTAGTACCCAACCGGAAGTTGAGCAAAAAAAAGAATTTTTGTTGTATATTCTTTGTCCGTCTCTCTCTCTCTTCTCACTTTCACTCCCTCTTTTACTCTCGTGCTTGTCCACACTTGAGTCAACTTTCACTTTTCCGCCACTTCCTTGATTGAAACAAAATATTTACGTTGCTCCCTCTAAAAGGAAACGTTCACTAGATTAAATCACTGAAAATTAAATTGCGTGAGTTCACTTTGTCGCATCCAGTGGCGCCTTTTCACTGTTCCTGTGGTCCCGTTATAAAAGTGTTCCTGCACACATGACACACGTAACACAGCAGCCACCGCATGATTTTCTCTCGCAAATGCAATTAGTTGGTGGAAGCTCTGGAAAATCTGCGTGCCTTCCCACAAGCTTGTAAGTGATTTTGGTTGGAGTCAAAAATCACATTAAATTTGAAACTGGTGGTGGTGGTGTCACAATCCTGGCTTGCGTTGGACTACTTGTTCACCCTATTGTAGTATTATATTTTTTGCGAAGAAGTGAGCAGCTCCAACGGCATCACTTTTTTCTGGTGCTTTCCCTCACACTCTCCCCTGCTACTTTGCTCGTCGGCAGCTCCGCGTTGTCGTTAGTTGACGTGTGTGAATGTGTGGTGATGGGCAGGCTTCCTTGCAGAATGAGTCCAGCTCGAGAAGCTGAAAGCGTAAGGAAAGAGATGAAAACTAAAGTGAGCGCTTTCCGTAGATACGGACTAAGGAAGCGAGAGCTGGTCGGTGCTCCATGAGGAGGATGCCTCTTCCTTAAAAAAGTCCTATATAAGTACACACTGCACCCTTTCCCATAGCTGTAGGAAGAGGAATGTATACGTCCGTAACCACTTCTCGTAGCAGAGGATCCGTCGCTTTGCCTTCTCTGTTGTTGTATTTGCTGATTGTATTATTGCAAAGTGAAAGTACACAGTTTTGTGTGTGTTATTCCTAGGGTGATATCAGCGCGGAGAGGAAAGAGAAAGGAGAGAGAGTCGTAGGTAGAACCAAAAAAATGAAGATACATGCTTGGCTGAGTCGGACGAGTCGGAGTCTTCCGTGCTTCTCTTTTACTTGTGCGGAGAATTATGTATGTGAATCGATCTACAAGCAAGTATAAAACTCCTCCCAGAGCTGAACGCAAGACTCTGCCCTACTGGGAAACTTTTTTTTTCTGGAGCTGCTGCCTCCACATCCTCACTAGTGTGTAGTATGAGCGAGATCTCCACTCGAAACAGAGAGCGGAGTTCTCTTCCACTTCCCGTTCTTTTGCTTTCACCTTCTCCCAGCCGCTTTTACCCTATCTTGTAGAGCAGCATCAGTTCGGCAGCTCCATTCCCACAGTAGGGGCACCTCTTTTCGCCACTGCTGCTCTATTTCTCCTCCGAATTCTGAGGGATACCAGGAATTGGACACACTACTAACCAGCTTTCTCCTTCTGCAAAACTACGGAATTCCTGCCCATATACTCCTTTCTCCGGCAGCGTATACTTTCTCCACTGGAGAACTGCCTTCAACAGTACAATTCATATCCCCGCTGTAAAGCGCTATCCCTTCAACTCAACCTATTAAACATGTTCCAGGCTATTTCCTACTGAGACTTTTCCAGGAAATGTTTTCAGGGATGCTGGAGAGGCTGAAGCTGATACTTATACACGCTCCGCACTGGAATGCATATCTGGAATGCGGAATGGTCCATTCCATAACGGCTCCTCTAGCGTGTATCATTATCGTCCTGTCTTTTCCCGTAATCCTTTCCCCATTCCTTATTACTCTGGAAGGGAATGAGTGAGCGTATAAGTAATGCATAGCCTCAGAAAAAACTAATGCTCTCCCGCATTAATATTTCACATGAAAAAAAGAAAAAAAATATTAAAGAAATATGAAGTGAAGTGATCTCCTCCCGTTTATTATTATAGTTTTCCCCATTCCATCTCTCTATAATAATCATATTTGGTCAGAAGAAAATGAAATGGTAATGATATGCTTACTTCTCATTTTCAGTGGAACTCGGAGAAAAAACGCTTTTCCTCTCTGGCCTTAGACATTCGCCTTCCCCTTCTGAAAAGAAATTTTGATGTGACTTCACCAAAAAATAGTAAATGAAGCGGAGCGCTTCAACTCCTCAAAAGATGGGGAAATACGCTCCTCCAAGAAAAATATATTTTTTTCTCCTTAAACTATGGACTCTCCTCTGGATTTCTTTGAAAGATAACTATTATTTGCAGAGATATGTTTATGTCAAGTGTCTTTCTCATCTTTTAGAAAGCGTCTTCTCCAGAACGAATAAACTTTCACGTTGGGAAAGTCCCTTCATCCACCTCTTCCTGGGAACTCTCTCTCTTTCTGACAGCGATCCTCCATAACTGCATGAGAAATACCGTTCACCTTCAATTTACGCAATTTCTACCCCCAAACCATGAAATTGATTGCATGGATTTTCGCTTCCTCGGAGGCAAGCCCATTTCCCATTTCGCCCAAATTTTACTGGCAGATCTGCCATCTACACTGAAGAAAGGGAAAGCTGAGAAGGGTAGTGAAATGCGTGCGAGAGTTCTTCGTACACTCTCCCACTATATTTTTTTGCACAACACTTCCCGGGACTGGCAAGATGACGATGATTACCTCCTACGCACTCTTCCCTAACCGTTTGCGTGTATGTACGACTGCTGTGGCGACACAAACCGAGAATTCCGAAGCGGACGGGATGCATTAGAGTTTTCCATCCCTTCACTACTTTTTTATGTGCTTATTTTTTTGTTTTAATAAAAACAGTTGGGATGCATATTCCCTCATTTTTTATTGTGTACACAGTATCATCATCACCATCACCATCATCATCCTTTTCTGCCTCATCCGCTCTCAAGTCGTCATCACAAAGTAGAAGTTTTCTCTCGAAATGCCCCCAGCCAGGAAAAAAAAACTTTAATGCTTTCTCCCAAACATAAAACACATCAACTTTTCTCTTTTCTTTCACTAATTATCTTGTACTCCAGCTGGAAGGGCTTTCGCTATTATACTTTTTTTTCACAAGAGAAATGAGCAGCTAATAGCCAGGATGATTTCTGCTCCTTGTAGATTTTTCGCCAGTGCTCAGTGTTCAGCAAATCCATTATTTTTTTTTGAAGAAATTAGAATTTACTATTAAACATAATGCATAAAAATTAGTGTCTCACACAAATCTTTGTTAGCTCTCCTTTTAATATTAAAAAAAGGGAAAATTTAATTAAGCCAATTTCCAGCATTGTTGCCCAAACAGGAAACTTTTTAATATTGTGTACGAGCCTTTTTGCACATTTCATTTGGAAAGTCGACGAAAACTGTTCCCTCTTCCTGAATCCTGAATGCCTTTTTTCTTTTATGGGGACTTGAATAATGATGACGCTGCCTCTTTTTTTATGCTTTCTCTTCCCCGGTTTGATTTCTTGTTTTGTCTTCTGAAAGCTGAACAGCTTTGCGCCTGACTGAGTCCAGACAGTCCTGTCATTTATATGTAGTCATTTCTCCCCACTGCCAACTACTTTTTTTTCTCTTTTCAACTCAACAACAATATGCCTACTCAATCGGAGAGGATCCACACAGACAGACAGAAAAAAACATCCTGCAAGCTAGTAAATTCCTATTCCTAGCACACTCTACAACTTTAAATGCGCCATTGTTCATAGCACGTAAACGGGCTCATTACTAAATTAAAAATTTCCCCTTTTCCTACAAAACTTTCATTAAATCCTCCAGAAAGAAACAATCCACGTGTCCTTTTCATCATCCCACCTCTTAAATAAATTGCGGGTTAAGCAGAACGCTCTCTTTCCAATCAGCTCGTGCACTCCTCGTTTCGACACAAGAGGGTACTTCTATTAATTCGCAGTAGGGTGTGCGATCCTCCAGAGATATTCTCGTTACCTTCCCATCACGCCATACAAAGGACAGTACGGATGTAGCTCTGCTTAGCTTTCCTCTCATATCCCAAAGTTATTTTATATCCGCTCTAAGACGCTGCTCAAACATATATTTCCCTTTAAACAAAATCAGGATCGGGCGCTCCAAAGAGTCACGACCCCACCGCAATCTCCCTCCCACACTTTTTATTTTTCCTTTGAAGAAATGATGCCAGCATAGAAAAGGAAACAGAAGTTGTATTGTACTTCATCCTAGCCCAACTACATATCTATAAGTTTGTTACATGGCCGGAAAAATTGAGAAAAATTTTCTCCCCGTTTACAGATAAGATACATATTTTTTGTACAGAAATAAACGAAAAAACATTTTTCTCCAAAAAAAATATTTTTCTATGTTGGAGACACGCTGGCTGCTCCAAACAACCCCTTTTTTACCTCTCGTCTTACCATTATTTTTTTTCCGCCAGATTAACCGTTTCCTGCAGATCATGTAGCGTGTGCACTCCATTATATCAAGTCTCCATTTTCATTATCATCCCACTTGCATAAATATGCTGCACCTCTCCGCTATTTCTCCCACCGTGCGGAAAGATAAGCTTTGGATGATATCATCTCTATTGTCATTCCAATTTAGGTGAGTGTGCGATCATATCCACAAGCACGAACTACGAGCAGCGGAGCAATGACGGGGATGACGAATAAAAAAAAAGTTCTTGAAAAAAGTAAATGCTTCTAGCACCACATATTGGAATATATTGCTGATAGAGTCCCAGTTCAAACAGTGGTTTTAGAGGTAATTTAACCAGAAGGAGATAGACCGGAGGTCACATAAAGCTCTCAAGAAAGGAGAAAATAAAAAAGAAGTTGTGTTGGGCTCTCCCCTCTCCACTGCACTCTCCCTTCTCAGTCTAACGAGAGAAAGTATAAAAAAACCACAAAGAAGAAAAAATAGCTTCCCTTTATTCCTTTCTCTTGCTTACTCATGCATCCCGCACACGCCATTCTTTTTTTTCGTAGAGAGTCTTTTCTCTCTGTGCTTTATTAGAAGTTATGGTCCGTTAAAGAAGTAGAACTAATGTTGGGGAAAAAATTTTCTCTCGAGTTTCACCACACTTTTTCCAATTCCTTTAGTTAATCCCATGTAATCCTCACATATAGGGGGATGTGCATGAAAGATACCTCTTCCTATATATGGACTGAGTTTCTCTCGTTTACGCCTTTGTTCTTGTCATTAGATGGGAGAAAGTAAGCTGCTGTGTTCTCTGTGTTGTCATCTTCCCTTCATCAGCAGCATCATAAAACTTCCCCTTTTCCACTGAAAAAAAAATTTACGCTATTGCATGCGTGAAATTGAGGCTTTCTAAAATCCAAGTATAAACATTTATTTATATAGGCTTTGCTTATCCAAGTCGACTTATGCTGTGCTCCTCACCTAAGCAGCTACTAGTTACTTCGTGCACTCCACCACTCTCTCGTTACGGTCTATAAAGGGAATTCTTGCTCTTCATAATTGCCATCACATGGAGAGAACTTAGAGGGGACATGGTCTCATTCTCAGTTCCGCTTTCTATTCTCTTTCCTGGGAAAAATTTAGTAATATTTAAGTGTACTCTGCTGAATTTACAAAAAGTGAAGTACACAGTTACCTTCGTGGAAATTAAGGGGAACGATGGGAAATCATCTCCATTTGTAATCAAAAGGTAGTCTTGTAAAGAGGAAATTTGCATTGGAAAAAAGAGCTGACCTTCCCGGAAGTGAAGACTTATGCAAAACTTTGATGTATGGAGGGACTGGAGGATAAGGAAATTCATCAGAAATGAAGGCGCCACTGGAGGCATAAAAAAGAACCGCTTTTTATCTCTCCACTCAGTTTTAGGTCGAAGTGGAGCTTTGTGTTGTGGAGTCAGTGCAAGAGGGCAGCTTCTCCATTTTTGGGGTGGCGAACTCCAACGGTGAGAAGGAAAAGTGGATAGAGATAAGGGGAGCTGACTTTCACCGGAAGATAGCTTCCCTGTGACGTCGGGAGAAAGCAGAGAAAGTTTGCTGAAAGTACTCTTGGTTTCAGAGTCTCTGCTAGAGAGAGCTTTTGATCATGTCGCTAGCGACGATTCATCCCTGAGGGTTATTTTTCTCTCAATTTATTTTCTGACATGATGTGATGACTAAAAAATGTACTTTAAAAAATAAGAGAAGAGAGAAAAGCACACTCTGCGCAGGTGTTATGGCTAGTCGCTCAGCTGTGATAAATGACTTTTTAAAGAAAAGATGAAATATTGCAATTTTGACATGCTTCCTTCTTTCGCAATTCTGCTCGCCTCCTTTAGAAAAGGAAGAAAAATGATGTATCTTTATTAAATGGAAATATTAGCCAAATTAAATTGTAATTCTCTATAGCAGGGTGTCCTCCCACAATTTGGATATAGAAAATTCCTCCGTACAAATCATAGTGAACAGCTTGCATTAAATTTAATAGAGAATAAATCACTCCGGCTTAAACCTTCTCACATTTTCTGAAGGAAAATAATGCTTCTGCTACTAGTGCTGGTTTTGCTCACCACCAACCAATTATAAACTAGCTCGAAGTCTACACCGCAAAGGGACTTTTTGAGAAATGATTTTACTGGAGCAAATAGAATCGTTGA
Organism: Acrocyrtus sp. NNG-2020; assembly: GCA_027744115.1. NCBI lineage: Eukaryota > Metazoa > Arthropoda > Collembola > Entomobryomorpha > Entomobryidae > Acrocyrtus > Acrocyrtus sp. NNG-2020. Next base: position 3,580 of record JAHZND010003097.1, on the reverse strand, counting down.
GTACGGTTTTCTATCCAGCTCACTGTTCAAACGCCAGTTTATGACGTAGAAAAATGCTTTCGACACGTTCTCACGCGTCATTCTCCAGCATAATGTACGTTTAAAGATGCGAGTGACTCTATCTCATGTTTTCCCTAAAATCATCATCTTCCTTAATCAAAATCATTTTTAATTAGCCGAAATTTATGCATACACAGTGAAATAAAAGCAATCAAAAATTAATCTGATTTTTCATACATTAATACAAGAATATTGAAAGAAGATTTGAACCCTTCTGATTTTAACAATCTTTTTTGTAGATAAATCTTTATAAAGATAAACAATCCTCTAAAACTGTTTTCTTTTTGCCTGGGGAAATAGAACGCTGAGCCGTGCTCATGTATTTTGCTTTGCAAAAAATAATATTTTCTACAGCTCCGATTTTTAGCTTTTATCTCCCTAATAAGCCATACTTCAAGGAAAATTTACCTTTGATGAGATAATCTAAAATATTTTCCTGGAACTGTTTCTTATGCCTTCTTCAAAGCCATCAAAGGGTTGCTGAGTTAGAAAGAATATTTGAAAACAGTCAGATATTATGGTAGTCATAATGAGGGAATCAGGAGTCATTGCTGCTTAAAAATGCAAGCTGCGCTTGAAGCAGTTAAAGCAATGTCCATAATCTAAGTATTCTATTCCATTTTTCCTGTTTACTCCGCAGATTTTTGAAACGAAAACAAGAAATCATATGATGACTTGTCCACTTGTCGGAGTCCTAAATTTTTATAAAACGAAGATTATTTCTAATCATTTTTACCATGATCAGATTACGGTCAATGAAAAAGTATTTTCTTGTTAAATATTAAATAGATGTTAATTCTGCTCACTTAAACCATACTTTCCTGTATGAATCTGAGCAGGCAAACGCAGTGTAAGAGTACATTGACTGTGCACAGAGAAAGCAATAACACGACGAAATGGATAAATTCACGTTTAGAAACCGGATCTCATTAGATTTCATGCATTACTTCTTCCTTCACCTTTCCTCCCATCAGCTTCAGTCAACTTGAGGAAATCTTGTCTTCATACCAGATGTCATTGGAATCCGATGATCGTTTAGTACTAAGTATTAACTTTATTCTGAAATTGTATACAATAAAGGGCTTAACCTAAACACAATCCTGCACATCGGTCAGAGTGACTGGCTGGCAACATGTGTAGCATGTAGCAAAGTTTTTGCTGCCATTCCAGAATTTTCAGGAACTTTCCAGAGAAAATAAATCGGATGGATGAGTTCACACCAGAAATGTGTGACTTCCTCCAAGCGGTAATATGCATTCAATGTTCAGTTCTCTTCTTCGTTTGTGCCCTACGCTTTGAGCAATTCTTTGAGTCTGCTTGGGGTACTGTGTGCGTCAAGTTTTGGATTTCGCGTGTGGACTTCATAATAACACTTCGTTTGTCTCATTTGCATTATTTATTTTGGGATGAAGGCGACTAAAAGACAAAAGTGCTTAATGCGTAACTAATTCTGGCCTGTTTTGTATCTGACAGTCATGACCATTCACACACCCTTCTACAGCGCCACTCTCTCGTTCCCGTTCCTTTTCTCTCCATCCATCGTATCTCCCCGGAATTAATGAGATTTAGAAGAAATCGGAGAAGCTATTAAAGGCCGCGATGATGACAGTGATTTTCTGCTGATCAAGTCTAAACTTGTGAAATAGACTGGGCAGAGTAGCTTTTTGCAGACGCGCTCACTTCCTCACTCATTCAAAGTGAAAAAGGGAATAGCTCGAATAACAAATTTTTTTTTGTAAAGAGTGTGGCTACGTGAGTGTGTGAACTGAGGCTACACTTGGGCATAGAACAACAAAATGGATTTTACGTAAAGTGATCCAAATTGATTTGTAAATGGGAATAGGTACATCTTTCCCAACTGCCATAGGAGGATCTCCAAACAATGAGTAAATTTTCCTGAATTACGTACTGCTCCAGCAATCTCCAGCTACTCTGGCACACCAAAGGGAAAACGAAAAGAGGAAGGAGAGAAGAGCGCATAAAATCTAAAGCTCTTTACTCTCTTAAGAGACCCATATCCATGTTGCTTCCAACTATCAAATAAAATTTTGCTAAAATGAAGATAAATATTAGATGAGGGAAGGAAGAATATTATTATTGCATATGGAGAAAAGAGGAGAAAGGCAGACGGCACAAAATACATTACCCATTATTTGTTTAGTTTCTCCTACGATTACCATCCACACAGAAAGAAGGATGAAGAAAAAGTGATAGATTGTGTTTATAGCAGAGCCAAAGAGAGAGAGAGCCATGGTTAAAGTGAAAGAAACATGATGAAGTTCCCTACTCACTCTCTTCCCTTCTATTTCCTATTTCTCATATGGAAAAAAGAGTTGTGGAATAAAAAAAGATTTTTTTTATGTATTCTCTGTTGATTCTAGAGGAAAAAGACAGGAGTGAGTATGAGAACGCTTGCGTTCTACGAGTTCTAGGGCTGAATCGATTCCCAAGTATTTTTTAGATGGGAAAGCGTGGATCCTTATAGAAGAGCGGGATGTTAGCTTTACCTCCCTCCCTTGTGGTAAATGGAGAAAAAAAATCTTCCTTTCTCCAGCTCTGTTCTCTATACAAAAAGGGAAAAATCTTTTTTTTGTAATGGTAGCTTCAGTGTAGTATTTTGTAGTAAAAAAGTATATTTTTTATATATGTCTACCTGCGTGAGTGTGTGTGTGAGTGAGCTTGAATTTTTGCTGCGTATATTATATGGATGGGTTGTAAAACCGTAAGTTGGATGGGAAAAAGGGGTATACGCATCCTTTCCCATGCCACTTGTTTTCCTCCCTCACTTTTCCTCTCCTTTCAAGGAAAAGTGCGTGCATGCTAGCTTCCTTCCTGTTGAAGACTGGACAAGCCAGAGAGAACTTTTCCTTGCTTTGTTCCCTCTCGTCATTACTTGGCTTCTAGTCTTGTCATGAAGACTTTTTTTTGCCATTGTCTCATCTGCGCTGCTCCGCTCTAAGCTCTTTTTTATATTCTCCCTCTTGTCAGAATAAATATTTTTTTTCGGGGGAAAGCTAATTTTTTCCTCCATTGGAAAAAATACTTTGAAAAGCATTTGCTCTACAAGAGCAGAGAAAAGTTTCATGGAGGGTGAATGATTCAATTTTATTTTGGAGTGTGAGAGCAGCCCTGAAGAGTGGTCACTATCTGAAATATTATGCATCGTGTGGACAGTTCAAAATTGGATTTTTATTTGTATAAAAACCTACTCGACAGCAAGTTTACTCGAGCATTATTCTAGAAAAAATACTGGCTTCGGAGAGAACAAAAAAAGTGTCCAATATTCAAGGTTACTTTTTACCCATATATATTTTTTTTTCTAGGAATGAACAAAAAAAAGGAAATTTTGAATGAGTGTTTATCCACCAGTGCCCTGCTGACTGGGAGAGAGAAAAGGGTGTATATTTTTTTATTTGAAAATTTATCGACACATTTTCACTTGACAGTAACAAGTGTTATTTTACGCTCAGCAGCAGACACAGAAGCCCTTTTTAAAGGAGCAACTCATTCCCAGGAAGAA
>JAHZND010003096.1:0-28388 GCA_027744115.1 Acrocyrtus sp. NNG-2020 | reverse complement strand
TTAAGAAGCTACCCAAGACTTAAATATTCCCTATAAATTAGTGATCATGAACATCATCCCGGTTTACTTGATGTTGCTCTTTACTCTTTTTCCTTTTTCCACAGTCGACGACTTATTATCATAAGAAAAACACTTTACGTTTGCCAAAAACTTGCTTCAGTCAAAGGCATACCTTTGCACGCACCTTGCATCATCATAATATTTATCATTTTTTTGTAACGTAATATTCGCAGAGTCCTGCATATACTTACCAAAATAAAATGCTTCCACTGGCCTTTACTTACTGAATGAAAACTGTGAGGTATTTTGTTGACTTTATTGCTAAGTCTTCGTTTCATTCTGGTTTTTTTTAAATTTCAAATTGATTTCCTTTAAACAGTCTTCCCTCTGACTTCCTACTTTCTCGCTTGCTCATATGCCACGTACATTGTTGTTGTATTAAAATGCAACAAAGAGTAGCATAACTTTTGATTACCTATGACTTGTAGACACCTCAAAATCATTGTCTTTTTTTGATAGTCAAGTGGTATTTCGAGATTTTTGTCATACAAATGTATTTTGCGGGTTTCTTACAATTTACTCAGAAAGCATAATTTAAAAGTAATTCACATGTAGCATTAGTGAGTCGTCCGTTTAGTCAAGTAAAAACAGAAGAAATTGCTTCTACTTTTTTTTGCAAAAAATGCCTAAACTCATAAGTGCATCCCTGATTTTTATTATGACCGTACATTCTCTCATTTACTCCTTTTTTACGAGTGACGTGACTTCATATGCCCATTCCTATATTCGTCTCGTGCACCAACAATGTTACGGGCAAACCCACGGATTCGTCTCTGAAGCTGAAAAACTTTTTAATCAGCAGCATACATATATAGTATCATCACCATCAGACTAACCGATTTTTTACAACTACAAGAGCAAGGATTATAATTTAGCGTTTTTAACAGTCAACCAGCGTGACAGTCATATTCCGCAGTGGATAAGCGCTCAGTGAAGATGAGACTGCTGATGATGATCCTTCTTGCCAACCACTCTCCTGCTATAACACTGCTGTACACTTGGGTGAAGGTATGAAAAGAACAAAAAGTGGCTGTACAGTAATGAACTTCAGGTTGATGAGTGAATGCAGAGTTGTGTAGCAAAAACAACAATCCACTCGCACTCTTGATAATTTGGCTCATACAAAAAGATTAAAATGCAACGGATGGGCTAATACTAATCTGAAAAATATTAACTGAGATGAATTCTTTCTGTGAATTCAAATCTGGGTAAGCGCTTATGTGATATATGCGAGGGAGGATAATATGTCATATGCATTTTAGCGTGTGCTACATTTCACCTGCACAAAACAACGAACCGTGCTCCGCATTGTAATGTAGTTCACTGATACTTAGCGTAGTAGTTTTAGCATTGTTTGCAAAAATAAAATTCAGTAATTTGTCTGCAGAATGGCCTGCACTGTGATTATTAGTCTGAGTGCGCCGGCGCTTTAAAACTCGAGCTTAGGTACCTTTCTCTTACCAAATTATACATTTTTCAGGTAATTATGCGGAGATTTGGGCTTACTTCCTAATTTATTGCACACAACTATACCTACTTATTACTCAACGAAGAAAACTGTAACAAGCAAGCGCAAGCAACAAAACGATGTGTTTCCTCGGTGTACCGTACTTTAATTAATGCTTACTGTCACAGTGTTACTCATTTCCCCAAAGAGAGAAAAAGATACTCGAAATGAATTGGTAAAATATTAAAATTCAAGAGAAATGACAGCTTTATGATTAAATGTCACCGATTTTAAACTGTTGCGAGAAAGAGAACGGCAGCTTGATTTCCTTATTTCTGTGCTGTATGTGGGGTACATATTTTATGTTTCGGCAAAAATTTTGCTTGCTAAAGTTTTTTGACAGGCCCAACTGAGAAAATACACACATTCTTAAAGAAGAATTTTTTCTAGGATTTGGGATGAGAAATGGTTTCGAAAAAATCACGTACCAAAATGAAGTGCACATAGCATTTTTATCTATGTACATCAGACTGCTTTCCTTACAAAACTTAAAAACTATATCTGTAATGCGAGAATGAGAATGCCGCATTTTATGTAGGACAATACCATGCAACTTTCGCATGTTTTCAGGGCAATTTAACTAGGATTTTGTTGTGCTGTACGTTTCTACTTTTTTTGTATTAATCTGACCAGATCGACGGTTTCAGCGAAACATGTTTTAAGGCATTTTTCACATTTTTCTCTCGCAAAAATCAAATAATTTTCTAATTTGCTGTCAGCAAAGAGGATATTTCTACAATTGCGGTTTGTTTGCATTGATGAATTACACTTCCCCTTCTCAGCTCTTTCTGTAACATGTAATTTTTCATTTTTTTAGCGTTTGTGTAGGCATTTTGTTTCCATTGTGGCATCGGTTTTGGGGGAAATAGTCTGCGGTCTATTTTCTATGAACGGCAATCGAAGAATGAGTACCACTTGATTGGTAGCAATTCATGCACATCTTTACCACAATAATTACAACGCTAATGGATTAATTAAAATTGACTGTTTCCATTTATTATTATCAAACTTGACATTAACCTACCTTCAATTGTATTACTGAATTACCTGTAGAGGCATTACATATTTAATCCCAGTATTACCTAAAACACGAGTTATTATAAAAATTTTACTAAATCTAGCAAGTAACAACATGTTAAGTTTAGTGAATATGGCTAGTTTAAATAAATGTACTTTATTGCTTTTTGTGCTGCTGCCTAATCTCCTTTTCTCTTTGGCTTCTTTACAATGTACGCTCGGTAAAAGTAGTTGGCAAAAAGTATTAAGTAAGATCCATACATTGTGAGATGAAGATTGATTCCTTCTTCACTCCTAGCGCAAAATTCTCCCTTGTCTGAAAATGAAATTGAAAATGACAAGATTTAGTTTCAATCACCGGATAACTACAGGATCAAATTAATTGATTTCAAATACGCATGAAATTATGTGTCGGCTAACGTTTTATGTAAATCGCATAAAAGTTAACTCCCATGCCTATCACCATTTGACTCATTTGAATGGATGTAATGGCGATTGATACACTTCTAGGAACTCTGACATTCATTGCCTAAAAATACATTGAATTAAAAAGATTTAGGAAAACTACAAAGGTCTGGTGGAAGGCATTCATTCTTAATTTTTAATCTTAAATCTTCACTAATTATTGTACCTTTAAAAAGTAATATGTATACATTAAGGAATGTACAAACATATTTGTAATTCCAAACCAACGGAGAATTGGTTCATAGTGAGCATAGGCAGCCCAGCAGAACACAAGAACAGTAATGTGGTGGTAGCTGTTAAAAATTAAGATAAAGTTCATAAGTATAAGTATAGTTAATAAGGACCACGACATACTTAAGGAATTTATTTAGTATGTCGTGTAAGGACACACAATATGAGTAAAATGTACTTATTTTAGGTTTATATATTGACGACTGGAAGATCAATATAGGTATTAGCAAATCGCTTACCAATGAAGGAAGGTTAGGGGACGCTTCCTGAGAACAATAAATAGGCTATCACCTAGTTCCAACAGCTTAGACCACGTGAATAGCCACGCCTTAAAATAAAATTAGTCTAATTAAATGGATGAAATTTAAATTCAAGATTTAATGGTTTATAATAAACAAAAATGAGTACCCAAAAGATAGAGGATTGGTTTAAAATATCCCTAACACAAATAGACCGATGTAGCCCTTTTGGTCCAGAAATTACTTGATACAGCTCAGGAAATGTACGTACAAAGCCACAAGTGGAATACGTAGCCAAGGTCAAATTCCACAGGATCATAGGGCCCTTTAAGCTGTACGCTGGACGAGTTTTCATAAACTTTTGTCCACTGAAGATGAGGACAATGTAAAGAGATGAAGCTACTAGACTTAGCGGCCAGTTTCTGGCCATCCATTCCCGCCAGTATGGAGCGTCCCACTCTTCAAATTTAAATGGGGTAATTGTTGGAGGATTGGAGTAAGGCCAAGGCTCTAGCTTTCTTTGCTGAGATGTTAAAAGGTCCATGATGAGTATGGCACACAATTTTATTCGTAAAAGTAATATTGTCTGTAAAAAATCTGGCCGGTACTATTTTGATGGCACTTCAATGAAAAAAATGTTGCTTGTTTTTTGCAATGTTTTTTATGTTTATCCTGCTGCCATGTTAGTGAAACAAAGTAACCTTCCTTTTGTCATCTTTGCTAAGAAATGTCCACTTCCACATTATTAAATGAATTTCAGCTTTGGTTTTCTTAAACCTCAACTGGAACCACTAACCTATGAATATATAGTAATTAAATGCTGCTCGATAAACATGAGAGTTCCCAAAGCCAAAGCTGCTAGTAAAACTAAAAAGTTATAAAATTTATGCTAATGTAATGGATAGTTTTGTTAGCTATTCTTAACCCGAAGGAAATAAATAAATTAGAAAGGTTTTCTTCGTCTCCAACAAATATAATTACTTTACTTGAAAGGGAACGGAAGTGCTTTTAGCAATTCAGCAAAAGAGGTACGTGTCCAATAATATATGATAGATTTGGTAGAAAGAGGGTTGGAACAGTCAATAATAGTCGCCTCTTACCAGGACTTTTACTTTCAGCCAGCTGACTACACTGAAGTTTGTAATGGAAACGGCAACACCGTTCATTGTCCTGGAAAGTGAAAAGTGTGCATAGTGAAAGCATATACTTTGAAAGAGGAGAGACCGCACACCAGCCAACAGCAACTCATCATGTCTTGCATGAGCTGTTCTTATGCAAAAATGGGGGAACCCGAGATCGTTCTGAAATAAGACTATGAACCATATCTAAATTCGCTTTCACTTTAAAAGTTTATGAAATGCTTGAATTTTACCTGAACGCTATACCTTACATTGACTACACTGAAGTTTGTAATGGAAACGGCAACACCGTTCATTGTCCTGGAAAGTGAAAAGTGTGCATAGTGAAAGCATATACTTTGGAAGAGGAGAGGGAACTGCACACCAGCCAACAGCCAACTCATCATGTCTCGCATGAGCTGTTCTTATGCAAAAATGGGGGAACGCGAGATCGTTCTGAAATAAGACTATGAACCATATCTAAATTCGCTTTCACTTTAAAAGTTTATGAAATGCTTGAATTTTACCTGAACGCTATACCTTACAATTCTCTTCATTTATCCTAAAGTGGCAGTGCAAAACTATAAACGCTGCTGAGAAATCCACTTGGAAATTGCATTGCCAAGTTTTGCATTTCACATTTTTGGAAAATTAGGTACATGTAATCGTATAATCGTATAATTAATTGCCTCCGTTTATCCAACCATCCTATGTATAATTCATGCACTATTGGAAATGTCCAGTTAAGTAGGCAGTATATCAGTCAAGGGCGTAGGTGAAAACTAGGAAAATACATGAAAAATTACACTTCGTCATTTTTACGTCCTCCGTTCATTCATGTAGTTAAAAAGTGTGCCTCTTTGATAAAATCGTTATTAATATTTTACACACAAACTGATATTGTAAGAGTACCAAGAAAAGTTCTATAAAACTTTAGAGGTAAACATGCATGAGGGTTTTTTTTTTGGAAAAGTTGCCTAATCAGTGATTCCTGAAAGTTAAATATCATAGGTCGTTTTTCAACAACAACAATTAGGTAATTTTTTACCTCTACCTAACATAAACTAACGCCCTGTACTTTATGCTCTTATGCACATCTGATAAATTAAAAATGCCTTTGGAATACACAGTTCGGTGAACCAATGTAATAGAGAAAAAATTGATAACTATCCATACGCTGGGATAGAATTTGCATTATACATTACATCAGAATATTTTTGGGAGTACATAGCCTGGACAATCGGACACATGTAGGTATACATTTTTATGCTTCGTTTCCCTCTCATTCAGCCTTCCGCTGGCTGCAAACTAGCAAATATAAATTACGCATTAGCACCACATTTAATTGCAAGCGTTATTTGGTCCTCCCATTAAATCAAGCAAATTTTCTGCTACGTATGAATGAAATGAATTATCTTTGTGTACATAGGTGAGTGTTGTTTGGGCATTGATGCATGTTGTGTTGATGTCCATGTCACATTCACCACGAAGAACTATAGTTCAGTGCATATGGATGTTATCGCGACCTGGAGCAGAATGGAGGGAGGGGAAGAGAAGAAATGTCCAAGGAAAAAATGTCAAAGGAAATATTACGTGCTAGAATCGCGTATGTACATGTCTCTGTATGCTAAGAAAAGTGTCAGAGAATGAGTGAGCCAGTCATGACGATGATGATGAGCTTTGCGGGTTTGTAATAATGGCATGAATTTTATTTTCTGAACGTTGCGTTTTTTTTCGTTCCACATTGCGAATGTGACAGGTAGTTTGGAAGGAGACATCTAACTAGGGTACGGTTATGAATACTTCAGTCTTTACTGACAACGAAAAAGCATTTCCGACGGCGTTTCGCGATAGGTAGGGCCAGTAATGAGTGAGAATTTTTCAGAACGAACTCAGTTTTAAAGGAGAAGTGTCAGTCTCTGATTGACCTGCACAAACCTGAACCTGAGTAAATGCTACGGGCAGGGAAACTCGACCACCAATAGAGGCGTGGGAAAACACATTATTTATTATCGTGACAATTGTTACTAGAATTTTAACTAAACAAACTGGAAAGGTAAAGAACAAGTAAAATGTTATGTGAAAAATTGAAATGTTGTCAATGTCCTGCTTTAAAAGAGGTGGTAAGTGTAACATGTGTGATTGTGAGATTTCCATTAGAAATAGATTACTACTCTAAGTTAGGTGTTGGCGGGGTTGCAGTTTCATTTTTTAAAAAGGTGCCCTTTTTTCGACGGAGTGATGTGGACTGTGTAAAACTACCTGTGATTAATTTAGTCTGTGAAAGTGAGCCTGAGCCGTATCTTGAAAGTAGTTAGAAAAGTGAGATTTTCCATTTATCTGAAAACATTTATGCAAAGTCTGAATTCTGACCTGCAGTATTAGTTAATTATGTCCATGCATTTTACTTCTCAACACTATCAAAAGAAACGCAGCCTTTAATATGAATTTTAGTAGTGAAACTTTAGTGGTATGCCGTTACATTAAAATCCTCAGAACTGCACTAAATGGAATAAACCAAAACCAAAACTACGTTAAAGTAAACTATGGGATGCGGTCAAAGCCAACCTACAACCATTGCAAACAATATTCCAACATATACAGACAAATGGGCTACAACAGTCTCGAATGGACACGTGAAAGTTGTAAGCAACTCCCAAAAAATGCTTTCCTCTTATTTTAATACCAGCAAACACCGAAATATTTATTCTGAAAACTATCAAAAGAAACGCAGCCTTTAATATGAATTTTAGTAGTGAAACTTTAGTGGTATGCCGTTACATTAAAATCCTCAGAACTGCACTAAATGGAATAAACCAAAACTACGTTAAGGTAAAACTATGGGATGCGGTCAAAGCCAGCCTACAACCATTGCCAACAATATTCCAACATATACAGACAAATGGGCTACAACAGTCTCAAATGGACACGTGAAAGTTGTAAGCAACTCCCAAAAAATGCTTTCCTCTTATTTTAATACCAGCAAACACCGAAATATTTATTTATGTCTGCGTAGAAATTGTTTTTCTCATAAAAAGCGCATAGAACAACAGGTTTTTTATTGTTTATGGTAGAAATCTACCTAAAATTCCTTTCCAAGAATGTTTTTTTTTGCTCCCTCAACGCTCTTTTTTTTTGCAAACAAAAGCAACTGCAAGAAAAGAAAGTCCATCCGATTTGATTAAATTTCTAGTACGTATTACTCTTTGTCTCTTTTCACACATTTCGCATTGTCCTGCTTACACGGCAGGCTGTCAACAGCGGGAGGAGCCTATAAACAAGAGAGTAGCAGCTCTCAGCTAACCCATTTTAGCAGCCTATGATTTCCTCCTTCTCTTATCACACTCCATAGAAAAAGAATTTTCTCAATGATTATTACCACCTCACTAATGATAATGACAATATTTCCTCTAGAGGGAAATCGATCAACCACCTCCGGAATTCCGGGAGAGCCTCTCCAAGCCGTACCAGGACGTGCTGGACGGGCATGTGAGTACTTTCCATGTCTTTTTTTTCCCTGACTCTCCATCACAATGGGCCATGTTTAAGCCTCCTATTTACGCTTCCTTAGAAAATATCCTTTTTCTGGCATGGCGTATACGTATGATTAAGTGCTTATCTCACATCACACTCCTTTCATTCCTAAACTATATAAATTGCTTTCAGAATAGCGAATGAATGTAACTATGAATGTTGGCATACTTGAGTCAACACTGAAAGTTTTGGTCAGAAAATTGCTTTCTCCGTGTACCTATCTGAAAATCGGATGTACTCAAACATAACACCGTCCGGTTGTAGATTAGAGAGTTTGCGAAATATCCCTATCGATATAAGTTGATTGCTTTTATGCCCTTCCACAAGGTAATTATAATTTCTTTGTCGTAGGCAAAAAATCAACTTTATTTTAGCCTTAAACGTGACGAGACATATAACGATGTAAAACAAATGAAACTATGCACAGCAATCCAAATAGCCTTTTATTTCCGTCTCACATTTACCTTCCAAAAATAATAGTGCTGGGCTTTGACATTGACTTCAATATTAAATTGAGAAGGGTGAGTGAAGCCTATCCAGCGGCGGATAAAACAGGATGACATGTTTTTTGTCAAGGTCCTCATCATGCTATCGTAATGATCATTAGAGAGAAAATGCTTTCAATTTAGTTTATTGTCGAAAGGGGAAACACACTACTAATTACGGCAAACAAAAAGAAGTTCACTAGAAAGGAAAACTACAGAGAAGGGTAACTAGGTATTACATTATTTAAGTTTTGCGAGGTGGCCATGTCCACAAACACAAGTAGTTTGGAAGTAGGAGCAGTAAGTGGTGTGTAGTGTCGGATGTTTGAGAAAGGACACCCTACTATAAAAAATAGCATATATTTGTATTGTTACAGTTTTTTGCTATTTCCACTTTAGCCTTTCGTCTAAAACTTCGTTAAAGAGGAAGGGCAGTGAAGAGGAAACAACGGGAGAGAGAGCAACTGCGGATTAGTTTTTCGCTTAAGCTCTCCTCTTATTGTTCCCCTCAGTGGGACTATAGCTTCCTTCATGTAGCTTTCCAAGTTTTACTCGTCATTCGTCACTTTGTTTTCCTGAGTACTTCATCACGGATAAAATGTACATGACTTCGACTTCTACTGAACAAGTTCATTACGGAGAAAGTAAAGCACTTTGATAGATTTTTCGGCTTTTTTTGTGTGTTATCGCTTGACAGTGTGAAAAGTGGCTCACACATTAATTTAAATTGCCGTGCTGAAGAGTGACATTCCTTTTCTTGAAGTGTGCTGTGCATTTCCCGTACAAGGGTAATTTCCTCTTCACTAAAATAGTCTATTTTTTGTTGTTTCTTTTATTTTGTAAAGTTACCTAACATGACAAAAGCTGCTGCAGCTGCTGGGAATCATGCCCTTGAAGAGCTGATAACTGACAACAAAGTAATGGATACTCTTCTTAAGGAATATAAGCAGTGCGAGGATAGAATTAGAGCGTATGAGAAAGACGACCCACTTATTTTGTACTATGTGAAACAATCCCGTGTGAAAAATGTGGAGGAAACGATTGTGAAACATGAAGAAATGACTCTTTCGCTGAAAAAACGTGTCGACGAGGACACCGAAACGGAGGGAGAAAGCAGAACAAAGTCGAGCACTTCTTTGCGCAGCAGTCTCATACAAGGTGGAGAAAATTCAAAGCTCTCGAAAGAGGAACAGGACAAACTTGCCAAGAGAAATCAACTGGTAAACAATTTACCAACATAATGCATTGTTGATGATTTATTATGATTATTCTGTAAATTTCGCATTATTTAACCAGACATTAATTTACTTTAAGGAAATTGCTTCAACTGAACTGGAAATGCTACTTCAGGAGAAAGCCTTGCTGGAAAGCGATATTCAAGAGCTGAAAGTCATTTGCGCTAATTTAACTCAGGACTATAAGCGTCAAGAGGAAATAGCAGGTACCTAATAATATCTCTTCCATGCAGTGTCAACGTCAAGAATAGCGCTTAGAGAACGCGTCCATATCTCAAATATCAAGTAGGTCGTTTACATAAATGTTCTTCCGCCTGTGTTTGTAACACCCTTCATTATTATTTCAGCTCAGCTTTCCGTTAACCCGGCAGGCCGAGGTGAGCTGGAACTCCTGGAGGAATTAGCAAATGTTGAGACAAGGAGAATAAAAATTTCGGAGGTGTATGAAAGGTGGAAGGAAGCGCGCATTCAGATAGCGGACTCATGCAGACAGTTCTCGTCAGCTTTGAAGAAGTGGCGTGAATCGAAAGATGATAGGTAATCAATATACACTCCACAATAGCTTCAGCAGCTACAGTAAAAGCTCGTAATTGTGAAGGTGCAGAAGAATGGGAGAAAGAGAGAAAGGGAAAGCAGGCCAGTCATAATTTTACGCTGTAAATTAGTAAAATTGCTGTCTGCTGAAGGGCGGGTAATCAGTATTGCTGGCACTTTATGATCAAGATAATGCGCTTGCATGAGATATTTCTGCTCTGACACGTTAAAGTCGCATCTCACCCCATATGCCATATCGATTCGATTATATTTAGGTTTAATTGCAAGAAAAGTAATCATTATAACCAAACCTGGTGTTTTTCTGATGATTCCCTACACAGTGTGGAAAGCCAATTCGATGCTGCAGAGGAAGTACGCGACGAGTTAATTACGGCCCTCCAATTTCTCTCCAACGGAAAATTCTATGTTCAGCACGAGTTTCCATATTGCACAAAGCAAGAAATATCCATTCTAAATAAGGTTGGATTAATTTAATAGATTTCGGCAAACACTCCTTTTCGCTTAAGTAGTTTAGCCTAAAGCAAACGTTTAAACCCACCTCATTATTTCTGTATGTAAATAAATGGCATAAACTAATGCTGAGTCAAAAGCTTATATTGATTTTTTTGCTTGTTTTAAGGCTCTAACGTACATCTTTGTGGACATGAGGACTAAGGAAAGGAGAACACACGCGGATAGCTGCTATGCTGCATTTCATAATCGGGCTGTGGCCTTGTATGCTTGGATTGACACTGTATGTGAGATTCGATTTCGTAGTGAAATGTGACAATGTTCACACAAAATTAAATGCATTCAATGCCACAAAGGCGTAATTGCTTTCGTGCGATGACTTGGCAGTTAGCAGCTCAATTTACAAAATAAATACCACAATTTTTGAATTATTATTTTTAGACTGTGAAGGCCATAATCCATCCGGTGGTATTACAAACTGCAGAAGATTTGAAAGGAATTATGGAGGAATTGCAGGAATTGCGCTTTCAAAGTATTAAGGAGCAGGTAAAGGTTAAAATCCCATAATAAATTGAGAATTCTTAACCAAATTATGCTAGTACACGTGACAGCTTTATGACTTCCATTTTCCCATTTTTATGGCCAATAAAACATTAACCTGTTTTTATGCAGTTTCCCAATGTCACATGGCAGCATACTCCGTCGAAAAATCGTGACTCGCCCCCTCCAAATGAGTCAGGTGGAGAGTCAGGTGAATTATTAAGTGATAAAATGTCCGTTGCCCTTCTGGAGCAGTTAGATCTGAGTCAGTTAGCCCCGTTGCCAAGAACCGTGGATATTTTTGGAAAGCCGACAGATGACTTGGTGGAGAGTTATAAGACCACGTTACGGGAGTCAATGGCAAGAGACATCAATTTGAAAAATTCTGTCGAAGATTTAGCTCAAGTGCGAAAAGAATCTTTAAANAGACATCAATTTGAAAAATTCTGTCGAAGATTTAGCTCAAGTGCGAAAAGAATCTTTAAAAGATAAAGAATTGGTTGAGGAAGACACGGTAGGGCTCATATGAATGTTTATCAGCGCTATGAAAGTCAAATTACCTGATGATGTACGTGAAAGTGGCAAGAACTATGAACGGTGATTTGTCGCAAATGTACAATCGTACAATACAGATTTAGGATAAGTTTATTTATTTTATTGCATATAAATTAATAAAAACTTTTGGATAGACTAGCTATTTGTAATCACAGGATAAAATTATTTCGTAATTCAAATTTTTGTCAGATAGGAAGTCATAATATTTGTGAATTTGTTAGCAAATTAGTTGGACAATAAAAGTTCTACCATAAATGTCATTCTGTAAAAGGAAATATACTTGGAGTATTTTACTTTGGATATCGCTTGACACGAAGCTTTCGCCTATACTTGATAAAATTGAAAGAGTCAAAAAATGCTGTTAGATTTCCTTCGTAAAGTCTCATCGGCTCAAATGACCAGGTGCCTTCTCCGGAAAATCGGAGGACGTGAGTGTGATGCTTGAACAGTGTTGGCCGATGAGTTATAGTTAGCAATGTGATTCCTTCACTGGTAATCCTAAAACGATTCAACAGATTGCTTGGTTATTGGTATAGCCTAAAGTGAGTAGCCAATTGTATACTAGTACCTAATTTATTTCGAACTTACATGTTGTACATGCTATCCTCAACGTCAATGCTGACTGCAGAAGTGCACTCGTCCAATAAGGCAAAACTTGGTCTGTTAAAAATGTTCACCCAATTAACTTTAAGGAATATTACTTCTTGAAAAACTTCATAAGTTGGAATACTTACTTGTGGTAAAATAGCCTCGCTACTCCTACAACTTTAGAATTTTTGACTACGAGATTTTTAAAATATGGACATCCAAATTTGAGACAGGAGCCTGAAAATCTACCTTTGAGGTATGTAAAACAATCTGTTGACTGGAGGCCTTGTCAGATACTCCCCGTAAACGGGCCACAATCCCGATAAAATCCGAAATAAGCTGGATTTTCCTTTTCAGATAAATGATTTATTACGCAACGGTTACGTAGGTGCACCGTACAAAAAGCACTATTTCACTGTATTCTAGATTTTTTCTCTTACCGCATCCATTTGGCCCAGTAATTAATAAATGCATTCCCGGTTGTATGAGCAAGTTTAGCTCGGGCACAATTACATCACCAGTGGGAGTAACAACTTTTATTTTCCGTAGTTCAATGATGCAATTATTATTTTCCTGCACAGTGCCTGCAGATCAAATCACAGAAGTTAATATATGTAATTGAAATAATTACATTAGCAATGGGATATCGGTTGCAAAGTTGCTTGAGAAAATTTACCGAGACGAAGCCTCTCCTTAATGCACGATTCTCTCACATAAGTACCACCGGAAACCTCCTGAAAGACTTTGAAAATATTGGCAACCCTAGAGGAATATCCAGCCAGCTCCACAATCTCTTTGTAGCTAGTCATTAGACGCTCAATCGCATCAGCACCAGAAACTAGAAGATTTTTCGTAGTCATGTAGTATTCCGTTCTGGTTGCTTCCCCAGTTCCATTTTTCAAACCATATGCTGTATGTAATTAACGTTAAAATTAAATTAGTTGCCAAACATTTCGGGGAGAATGGAGGATTATAGAATTGTCATTTTTCAAAAAATACCTGTTAAAATGGGAATCGCTGTCACAACCATTCCAGACCCTGACCACACATATTTCATCAAGTATTGCTCAAAGAACACATACCAAAGTTTTGAAAAGTAAAGTCGTTTGCTTTGCCTAATCTCTTTCTTGAAGGCTTCTTCTAGCACCTTCTTTTCTACTTTATCACCAGCGTAGAATGCAATTTCCTCGCTGTTAGTTACAATTCTTGAATGACAATGGCGTAGCTTTGCTTTTAGGTCGGCTTCCTCTGCCACCATTGCCCCGAATTTCGGAGATATCGCTTTGAGTATTTCACCAGTTAAGCCAATCACTCCCATAGTTATCACTGGGCCAAAGAAAAGATTTGAGCCGATACTTTGAGCTCGCTGCAGTAGTGTCACTGAAATGAGAAGTGAGTCTAGCAACGGCTTTGTAATATGAGAATATAAATGAGCAACGGAAGAAGTGAATTCTGTAATGTCTTCTGTAAGGCTGTGATCAGGATTGGGTATGCGCGTGTCCAGATTGCCCACTCTAGAAATGTTTAACACAAATTCAAACATGTCGTCCTCAAAAGTATATATAACCTGTGAAAAGTGAAGTTTTGAAATTACCTGTAATACAACTGATTGTCAAAGTATGATTTGTAGGCTTCTTTCACAAGCTGGGATCGTAAGCTAAGCGCCAAATGTTTTTCCAAATATCTTATGGAAGAATTGCACACACAGGCTGGAACAGCAATCAAGAGCCATTTTCCAAGTAGTGCAAAAAAGTTTGTCACATTTCTGAAAAAGTACAGTCGCAATAGTAAGTAAACTCTGATTTTACGGTTTCGGATGGCAAATTTCAAACAGAATAAAATATTTATAAATATGGTAACCATAAATGGTACCTTTGCACAATCTCTTTTACAATCTTTCCTTCTAATTTAGCAACATAAATTGAAAGAAAAGTCCTCAAAAACAAAGTTCCCGTGTGCATGAGCAGTATACCGATTTGCTTTGACCAAAAGCTAGGGATCATAATTTTAAGTAGAAATTTCATCTGTTTCAAAAATTCTAGGTTTAAGGCAGGTCCTTTGCTCTTTGGGCGACCCTTCCTCCTTTTCATTCTATACAGTTCTCGGAGGACTGCAAGCGTTCCTACAACGCTTCCCACTATTATATATTTCTGCGCGGTGGTTAGCGTCATGAAGAAAAGAATCCATGACGGAGGCACTTTTCCAGCCACGCTTTCGGCAAATTTAGACAAGGAAGAAGGCATATTTTTTAACAGTCCACAAAGTCAGTCTAGCAATTTGAAAGAACTTTTTTATTGTACGTAATTAGCTGTGTCACAATTTCTGCAAAACAATAAAAAGAGTTTACTAATTATCGCTCAACTGATCGTAAGCTCCTATCCCTATCCGAATATTGTAGCTTCTGCTTTCTGCTTCCTGATTGTTTACAATACAAAAATTCATATCTTACCATTGCAATGATGACGATACTTTCGAGATAAGATATCCCATTCATTCAATCCTTCAGGGGTACATACATACCTACTCGCTGTTTTCCTATAACTTCACGTCCATTTAATCCTATCATTCCGACAAGGAATTTGTGGTATAAAACTGTACATGTTAATCTCAGAATCAGACTGAATCGATTACCTACCAACTTGCACAATAATATGCTGCTCTTTAATGTGTGTCAGTGTCAAATTATGTATAAACTATGAGCTGAATTCGTATACTGACATTTATAATGAACTCGCTGTTCTACCACAAGTTCCAGCAATGTCGCTGCTTTATGTTTTCCTTCCATTTGTTCACTCACACTATCTCGCTTCATGCATCTTTAGTTTGCTTCTGATTCTGCTCACAGCACAGCAAACATTTTGAATTGATACTACATGTCCCGTTATTTTCATTGGAGGTTGACAATCCGTGGTACAAAATATATTGTGATGCTGTGATGACGATGACCCATATCAATCACTACACAGCGAGTCTTGGACATTGGAAATTGGAATGAACCTCGCGTGAGCAGACCCGATTATAATTATTGATAATACAGTTAGGCATGTAAATGTAGTGTATATTTAGTTGCGTTCAAAATATAGTGACGATAAATGGTACTTGGAAGGAAGTCTACCATAATATCTGTGCTCACAAAATAATTAAAGATGGTGATTCCGGCGTGATGTATGTGTGTGGATGTTGAACTTAGCCGATCCGGAGCCATAAATGCTTCGCAAATGCGTAGAAATGAATTTATTCTGTACTCTGAGATATATTTTTTGATAAGGTATGCTTTTCGGAACGAGTTCACTTTTAAGCACTATAAATACTTTAGTGAAGAGGTCATGGTTTCTCAACGCTGTTGCTGCTCGGTTTGTAGCAGAGCTGTAATTTGATCAACAGTCAGTCCTGCGTTACCTGAAACAAGTATCGTCTTCTGGCGTGATTTTCCTCCCTGAAATCAAATTATAATACGAGTGGACTTAGTAAGGACTTGTTGCAGGCTACCATTGCAGTAATACAATTGTATATCCTATGAAGCTGGCAAAATATCGTTCATGTCAAACTCTATTTTCATGTCTGCTTTAGGCTACTCACAATCAGAACAGCGCATAAAAAGTTCTCATACTTACATAAATCATATCAACCATCAACAGAATTAAGCATGGCTCATTAAATATTCCTCTGAGTTCAACCTAATACTTCTAAAATTGCTTAATACCCCTACTAATAATAGGAAATTTGATTGGGACTTGAGTAATGCACTCTCATTTGAGCCAGGCCGTAGGTAGGTATTTTTATTCCGTGTATGCACGCAACACTTCGCCGCTCTTTTCACATTGTTTTCGTGCACATGCAAATCCACAAAAAGGATACTTTTTGATAAACTTACTTTTAACGAAACGTCAGTCTTTTTTAATTTTAGAACTTCAGCAAAGTATTTTACTAATGCTGTATTTGCCTCTCCGTCTACAGGAGGTGCAGAAATCTGAACACCAACGGCGGTATCGCAAATGTCTGTAAATAATTGCAAGCATTACTTTTTTGAATAGTTAACAAACGGAATAACTTCAAATTGATTAACTAATTCTCATACCTGTGATGGCATCAGTCTTCGCTCCAGGTTTCACCTGTATTGAAATAGATATGTCTCCATCTTTCCCAACTACGACTGGAGACTTGTCACTGGAACTTGCATTCTATAAAATCAAGGCAAACTATTACGAGTGCGTAGGTATTGTCAGTTTCAGGCTTTTATTAAAGTTATCTAGTCTTGGCGAATTTAGGCCATTATTCTCTCTGGTTTATGAATTATGAATAGGTGATATTGCAAATGGAAACAATTCGACAGTCATATGAGATTTTGAAAGGGGATGCCAGTGGAAGGTGATTTCCTTGACTGCAGCTTTACTTGGATACAGGGAGGGGATGTTATTTCAGTATGTGGAACAGACTACACACAGCTGCCGAGAAAGTTTATAAAGTTGGAAACCCTTGTAATATATGCACATACACATGTGGTTTTCTTTCTGTGTATATGCTCCGAGAAAGGATTTGCTGACATTTGATAAAGCTGTTTGCTGCAAAGTAAGGGAGAATACATCGCCGCTCGTTTAACTAATTCAGTAAGTGGGAGTGAAATGAACTTCAAATGAAGGGCAACTAACTACGGGTTTCATAAACGGAAGCAAAATTAGCTAATTAGTACTCTCTTCTTCTCTTCGCTCTGTTTCCATCCCTAATACTGTTCATACAACAATTGGTCAAGTTAAATGGTTCCAATACGATAAATCTTGTTAATTACTTACGGTTGCTGATGCCGCTTTACTGCTACTGGCCTTTCCCGAAGAAGATTTTTTAGGCATTTTGGAACCTTGTCGAACATGGAAGTTTGGGAATGTCGGCAATAATTTTGCTGTGCTCAAGTAGTCTCTAACGTATCTGAGATTCTTAAATGAAATCATTAACCCTGCTAATCTTTATTTATGTATACCTGTCAAATTAAAAACAGAAACTCGGAACCACACGTTCTTTTATAAATAGTTTTTTTCCTTTCAATTCGCACATATCTGCAATCAAGTAAAATGTTTTGGATGTGAACCGGCTGTGTTTATAACACGTTCATGACAGAAGATTGCGTAAACAGTTGCAGAAGGTACATGTGATGAAAGAATGCCATAATACAAAGCACTTGCAGCATATAGCAACCAATATGCTTCAGGCTTGTTCTTGCTCCCATTTTTGTGCACTTTGTTTTATTTGGCTTTTCCGTGCAGAATGCAGAAGGAAGTCGTATTGCATTGTTGTAAATGTAAAAAAATAATGCCATTTTGTTGACTTTGAAGACTGATGACAACAAAGCAATTTAATTTATTTTACTGTCGTAATAAGACAAGGTTATGAAGGGGTAAGCTGTTACCGAAAGGGCTTCAGGAAAAGGTGGCAGAGTGCGGTAATCAAGAGAGAAAGTCGCCATGCTTTCTTAATCCTACCTAAAATAACGTACTTTTATGTAATCAATTTTACATTTAATTGCAGCTTTGCAGAAAGTACTATCCTTTGTAAATATTCATGTTGACTTACTCCAGGGTATAAAGATATACAATACTTGCGTAGAGTCCACTATAAATTCCCACTGCAGATCCGCCAATAAGTAATATAACAGAAGGCCTTGTCCAACCCGTTGCCTGTTTTGTTGGAAGAAAACTTATTAACATGCTTTCAAATTAAATATAAAATAACAAGGATGATGCAAGCGCCAATTAAATATAGTTTACTATCTGCCAGTATTTAACCCTTACCCTTTTCAAAGCACACTCAGCAGCACAGTACACAACCCCTCCTACAATCAACTTCTCGGCAATCGTAAAAGTGAATTTCACCGTAGACTTGATAATGTCATAAAAATACTGGGAATACCCAAGTAGTACATCCATTCTAGTATCAGTGTCATCAAACTCTGGAATTTCTATGAAGTCAAAGTAATCTGGAATGTCATTAAAATATAGGGCAAGGATGCATCTAGCTGAAAAATTTGAAAAAGAAAAATAATTTTAATTCCCATTTCGTGATTGACGGAGCTGAACTGATAAGGTATTCGTCCAAATACTTACTGAAGGCTCCATTCCAAAACGACATAGGTCCGGAGGGCAAAGAAATATGAAGATTGTCTTGTGTAGTCCCAGTCGATATTAGCAACTGTCGTATCTCTTCTCCAGTAGAAGCAACTTGTCCAGAAGACAAGGCACCTAACACGGTGTCGCATAGACCTATGGCGCATTTGTTAAGAAAATCAATTTTCTCGTATTCATAATTATTTTCATATAACTGACAAACTTACTATTGCGATAGTCATATTTTAAGCTACAGCACGCCCCAAGAATAGCTCCATGCGTAAAAGCTCTTGTCAGTATGCTGTCACTTTTTGTGTCTAAATATTTCTAACAATGAATGGAATGGCGACTAAATTTAGTAACGCTGTAGTGTAGATTGACGCTGGCAAAGAGAAGGATTGGTTGTCAGCTTACATTCATTAGGGCATATATACATCCACCAACAAGATTCCTTTCGAAAATGTTTATTAGCAGCTTCAATCCAAACGTTGTCATATTTCCTGGATCCTTTATACGAAAAAAGAAAATAGTTTCTCCGCCATTGACTACGGATGGGTGTAGATATTCTCTGGCAAATCGAAGTCTTGGGGGCACGCGAAAACGTGTAGATACTGCTGGAGCAAGAATCCCACTTACAGTGGATACTGTTGTAAATACAAAAATATCTTATTAAAATGGTTCTGAGTTTTTTGAAAGGTAAATAACTACGCAGGTAGCTAGCTTCATATTCATAAAAACCTTGCGATCCAAGAACAAACGAATACCAGTCCACACGTAAAAATGTAGAGTCCATTTTTAATGCAGAACATATTCTATTATTATACCGACAATGATAGTTGTTTAAAACCAAAGAAGTTTCCTGAATTTTATCGCGCCGGCATAAACAAGTACTCAAAATTCATTTAAATGAACAGGATTAGTTAAAACTTATAATTAGCAAATGTAAGTAGGCATGGAACTGGGGAAAACAGTTAATTGGGAATAATCAGTATTACACTTACACGGGTATTGGCTAAAAGCACTAGACTTTATGTATGGTGTATGCAAACTTATGCGCCGTTGAAATAAAAATTTATTGTGAAACTAAATAAAAAAGTAATAGGTTGGAATTTTTGTAAGTACTCGATGGGAAAAAGACTTGTTGAAAGAAGGCTGGCTGGAAAATTAATAAAAGTTCAAGTATGAACAATAGTGAATTTTCAGTTTATTTTCTCCAGAAAATATGGCACATTAATAAATTTTTGCAATCATTTATTTGCATGTTTTAAGAAAACGTTTCTAATTTTGGGCAATGCGTAGTCAACATCCTCTTTCGTTATATTCATTGGTGGGGCAATGCGAAACGTCTATTTAAAAAAATTATATCATTACATAATTAAATCAGTATGGATACATTTTAGTTAAGAAGATGGGATTCTTAATTTTTCTTTCTTACGTTTCCATAATGTCCTCCGCGACCAACTAATAAACCTTCATCTTTTAAATCTTCAAAAATGTCTAAGACCTTATCGAGCGAAAGGTGTTTTCGAGTTTCTTTGCTTTCAACGGCCTCAATACCTATCATGAGACCTTTTCCTCGAACGTCTCCAACAATGTTGCACTCGTCACGGAGTTTTGCTAGCTCATTTATAAAGTAGGTACCAACCTTCTTGCAGTTTTCTTGTAGCTTTTCCTCTTCAATTACCTGGAAAAACGACATTGAAAGAGAAAATGTATGAATCAATGGATCAGGAATGGGCACTATAGCTATGATAATTAAAGCACTAAAAAACCTCCTTAAAATTTGATACCTCTAATACAGCAGTTCCTACTACACTGGAAAGTGGATTTCCTGCGAAAGTATTGAAATGGTTTGCTTTCGTTAAACATTCGGCAACCTTCTTTGTGGTGACAACAGCAGCCAAAGGAAATCCATTTCCTAAAAAATGTTTGCCGATATACAATGTTATGGAAGTATTCTCATTAAAATGATAATACAATATAAGTAAAATAAGTCAAAACAAATATATCGCACCGATGCTCTTGGCCATTGTTACAATGTCAGGCTTGGTTCCATGATCTTGAAAATTCCACATATTGTCACCTGTCCGCCCAAACCCAGTTTGGACCTCATCAGATATCATGAGACCTCCATTTTGTCTCACAAGATCTGCTGCTTTCTTCACGTAATTTTTTGGATACTGCACAACTCCGCCAACTCCCTAAATTGCCAACACAGTTTACGTTTTTTGATGCACTCTTCCAAAGTTACCGAAATCATTACCACCATTTAATTGCGAAATTGCATAAAATAAAAAATAGAACTTTCTAAACCTGAATAGATTCAATAAACATTCCGGCAACTTTCTTTTGTGGAAGAGAATATGTAAAAATTTCTTCAAGCTGCTCAAAGTATTTGTCCCCTGCTCCACAGTTGCCTCCAGTGCAAGTGCAGTTGCATTTTCTATCCGCTTGCACCGGTGAGTCACGACAGTTGGAACCTCCCCACAAGCCCTTGTATACGTCAGGATTCATAGCCTAGAAGATTTTGAAGATAAAAGTACGTATTTCCTCCCTGAAACTTGGAGTACCTGCCTTAGTCATTATCGATATCATCAACTTACATGGTGCATGCCAAAATAATGTGGAGCAGTTTGTTTCCAAGTGGAGTGCGCAGTCAATCCCATAGCATTCGGACTCATCCCATGATAGCCATTTCGTAATGAGATAATTTCGTAATTTCCTGAGTAAACCCTTGCCATTAAGATGGCCAAATCATTAGCTTCAGATCCACTGTTTACAGGGTATACAACCTGGATTTGTTACGAAGCATTTAATAAAGTTATCATGAATCAGGGATTTAAACCTTGAATGGTTGTTACATAGGTATGTATTTTGTTAGAATTCCTGAGAACCTTTAAATCATCCGGCATCACTGACGCCAACTTCTCTGTGTATTCATGGATTGGTTCATTAACAAAAACATTGGAAGTGTGCCATAGCTTATTTGCTTGTTCAGTCAAAGCTGCAATGAGTTTTCTATTTGAAAAGAGAGTTGACATCATTCTTATTTCGCTTCGATAAATTCATTAATTTGTTTCATGAATAACTTCTTACGGGTGACAGTGCCCCACTCCTACTGTTACTATTCCTCCATACAGATCCAAATACTTTTTCCCTTCAGTGTCCCACATCCACTGCATGGAAGCTTTCCTGAGAACAATAGGCTTCCGGAAATACGTTGCTTTGCTGATGCTTCCGTGCACATTGCTTGCGCGGATTCGTTGCACATCTTCTGTTGTAAGGGATTTCTGCAAAATGCAAATAGTAGTAACTTTGAATTCATTCCTGCTCTACGTTAGTCACCAAATCTAAAAATTAAAGTAGATGCCAAATATATTTACCCCCAAAAGTCTAAGTGTCACCCTCATTTTTTAATTACTACTGGCTATTTCCCCAATGATAAGTCTATTTTAAATTGCATTCCCTTATTGATGAATGAGTAGTAACTGGGTAGAAACAGATATCAATAGAAAGGCAATCACGGAGTGTTTAACACTACCATTCAACTCAATGTGTTATACCCTTATCAGCCAGATATCAAATCAATGTGCTCCATTCAAACATTACTAAATAGTGCTTGCGCGAGACATGCTCTTTCTACAAATCTAGTACAGTTGTCC
This sequence comes from Acrocyrtus sp. NNG-2020, assembly GCA_027744115.1. NCBI lineage: Eukaryota > Metazoa > Arthropoda > Collembola > Entomobryomorpha > Entomobryidae > Acrocyrtus > Acrocyrtus sp. NNG-2020. The sequence goes on along the minus strand of JAHZND010003096.1, from coordinate 6,052 downwards.
CTGAACATGTGCTCTGTATCCATGATTTTATGGCATAAGATGCATATTGCATACCTACAACCTGAATGAGTATGGCATGATGGTCGAGGTGGATTAGGATTACATAACTTCTGGAATTCTGGACAAGTGGTTGCAACTTTGCAAGGACAATGTAATTTAAAAGATCCTTGCTTGTAGATTTTCATCGTAATACTGACTTGCTTATTCTAGTCTATCCTGGTCATAGAAGTAGCTTGCGCGTTGAATGGATGGGTAATCTACCAGCGCATTTGCATTCAGTATAAGAAATACTTACATTCATGAAAGTGGTTATAAAATTACTATTTCATGGAGATATAGAGCCAAATGAGCCGGGGAGACTGATGAGTAAAGATTGTATAGACTGTATGATAATTCACAATGAAAAAATAATAATGGTACTCATTATTAAAACCGCAACGAGCATTCGAACTTCAAAACTCATTATTGATATTAAATAATCAGCATATATCCACTGAGTATTTATTTCTTGATTTCATGGAAAATAGCATTAGAAAATAGCAGTTTTAGCATATTGAAGTCAGAAACAAAAACAATATCAGGAATGACAATGTGTGTAAATGTAACTTCACCAAATACGAACACGGATATCCAAAAAATAGGAAAAAATCAAAATAGGAACAGATTCGGTCATTACGGTTATAAAATAAATAACATTACAAATAAACAAGTTTTTCATAAGAAACAGTCATTAGATGTGGTTGTACAACTAAAGTGTAATAAAATAAATTATTGCAATATGTGAAGTAAAATTAAAATATATGTTGTATTATTGTAGGTATATATATTTTCCTTTTAGTTTTACTTAGTATGGCAATTTATCGAGCGTAATTGTTCAGTCTACTATCGATTACTGTGTACCCAAAGATTACGCTTAGAAAGCTGTTTATGCAGTATTATATTTGTAATTCATAATTATTATCTAAATACGCTGGTAAGGAATTCTCAAATAATGTGTGTGCTTTTGCTTTAGTTGCGTCCATAATTTATGTTTACTCATCGTCATCTTCATCTGATGCCTTCTGTACATGATCTGCTTTCGGTTTGGATGCGTGTGAAAATCCTTTAAGACGGGCCATATTTTGTAAAAGCTGACTAAAATAAAAAAATACGCAGAATATTAAATATTATATTATTCAAAATTGTACCTGGGCATATAAAAAATATTACACTTTACAATAATTCATTAATTCCATTACCTAATAAGTGTTTCAGAAGACTGAGCGATATCAAGAACTTCTTGAGCATTCACTTCCCTACTTTCTTTAACCTTTCCGTTGACTTTAATAGATCCCGATGAAGATGCTACAACGGCGTCACCTGCACCCGTTCTCGCTCCCTTTTAAAAATTTGACATATTGTTTTTCAATTAAGGCAATTAATTTAATCATATAGAGAAAATAACTCAATTAGGACAATAATTTACTTCGGGGACTAGCGCCTTTTGTTCCGCAGCACGAAGGGCAGATTCTAACCCACTAACATTAGTTCGCAATCTCAAGATTTCTCCCTCAAGTTGTGATACTCTGAGAAAAATATAGAAGTTATTGTATGTAAAGCAAATTAGCAAATGATGAAGCTGAACATAGAGCAATTTTCTGTTATACCTTCGGTTTCTTTCCGTAAGTTCCCTTCTTAACCGTTCAATTTCCGTTCTCATAGCTTCCGAAGAGTCAAAACTAGTACTGCGTAAGGGTTCATCGACGACCCTGCTTCGCTCTGTGAGACCACTTGAAGGTGCTATGCGACTAGCCGCTCTAAGAACGGAGGATGCCGCCAGTGCATTTTCAGGTGCATTCGAGTCGGTACACTGCATTGGCCCATCAGACAAAAAGTCCGGAAGAGCTCCTCCAGCACAAGCGGCGCCGTGAACTTCAGGAATTGCGGCAACCTCTTCAGGTATATTTCTTCTACGTGACTGTACCCTACACAGGTTGAAATAAAATCAGGATGGTGTTTTTATAGTATGTAGTTCTAATACCTGTAAACCTGTAATATTAATACTGTGACCGTCTAACTGTGTATGTTTACTTACGAATGCGCCGGAATCGAATGAGTTGGTTGACTAGTGGCAAAGTCTGGTAAAATTTCATGGAGAACGTTAAGATCCACAGACGCTCCGGAATGAGAGGAACCACCGTTACTTTGCTGATCAGCAATTGCTAAAGATTCGACGACCAAATGATCTTGTACAAAATCAGGTAACGCCATTGCCATATCCACTAGATCTACAGCTCCTGATTGTGTCCCTGAAACGTTCATAAAATCACATAGATATGACCCCAGTCCTATAATGGTATCTGATCGCAGGCAGTGTCTACTCCATACTCAAAAATCATATCAAATATCTCCACGAGCCACGAGCAATACCTCGGTTCCGACTTCTGCAGGTAGGTGCTGGTGAAGGGACTACATCAGAGTGAGGCTGGAGAAAATGTCGAAACGATATAGAATTTTCATCCCGACGAACCGCCGCTGCCCCAGGAACATGTTGACCATGTCCTAAGTAATGAATAAGAAGAAGAATAAGTTTCACTATACAATAAGTGTTTATCTTTGTCTAAAATACTCGATTGTGGATAATGTTGTAACTAACCAGGCACATCTTGCTCCATGTTACTTGGTCGATGAACTTGCTCGTCATCTGCTACGTCAGGGGATGCTTGCCTGGAGTTAGACATCTTCCATTTCGTTCTCAGGACTCCTCCTTGTTCTGGTAAACTACTGCTTAATTGTTACCTTCAAGTTCAACAGTATATTTACTCCGTCGCTAATCCAATCTACTAGCTAACCGTACCTAATCAGATAATTCGCCGAGATTGAGACTATCTTTGTAATTTGTACACAACAAAACCTTGAAAAGTTATTTGGTCAATTCACACTATCACATCATCACAGTATTGACAGTATTTATTTGTTTACTATTACTATTTGCAGTTGTAAACCTTTTGTTGATAAACATTTGGACTGACCTAACAGCTGACTAACACATGCCTCATTTGCATGCTAAAACTCCACCTGACTTCAGCTCGTTATTATTTCACTAGTTAACTTTCTCTTTTTCACCTTTTGTACCTGGTAAACTGTCACACACGTGCTCGACGATAAATATTTATGTACAAAAGAGTAGTTCCGTTTTACGTAATTATTTTTACACAAGAGCTCTCATCAGAAATTACATATTTTAGTGTATTTACTGTAGAAAATTTTTATTTAATGGTTACTTTTAATGGTAATTTTTTTGATTAGCAAATTTAAATCTAAACTTTTCTATAATAGCTTCGTAATATCTGTATTGTTAAAAATTTTCCTCCATTTACAATTTCAGCCCTTTTTACTCTGCTGATTCATCTGGACTCACGTTCTTACTTTTTTCACCCTTTTTCACGTTTAAGCATCTGAAAATTTGTGTATCTTATTCCTGTACGAAAAAGAATAAAAACTCAGCTATTGTCCATCTTTTAGCACCTAATGCTTTTCTTTTTTTTTGTCCCATTCTATTGCGTTTATATGCTCGTTGAAAAACTTTGTCAGTCTGCCTTTGCAAAGCCACAACAGTATTTTTCTGCAACAGTACCGAGAAACAAACGACTGTTTTTTCTACAAATTCTCTACTATTTTAGTTCATTTTATGTAAGCATTTTCATTCTAGTATTTCATATCAAATTTTTCAGTTTAAATCCTCCTCCGAATAATACATGACACCACATTTCGCAAATTCTATTTGGTGAAGTGTGCATTAATTCTCATAAAAAATCCATTTTTCTAAACAATTGGACGGATCGTATAGGTATACCGTACACATATAGCTTGCATTTGTATTGCATTATTGCATATCGGTGCTATTTTCATCTATGCTGCAAGTTCAGCTGCAAAGCCCCTGAGTGATATATCGTGCCCTGTTCATGAGTACCATTGTGGGAATTGAATTGGGAAGCTATCCTTATTGCTTTTGTGTGGCATAGGGCATAATTCATGAAGAAGCTACCTCTTTTGGTTCTTTTCCTATTGCATGGGTGTTCCGTACCTTTCCGTGCATTCCCGTCATCGTATTTGATAATAATGCTGGTGATCTCGTAATGATGACTTTTTCTGATATTCTGATACACACAACTCTGAAATTTTCTGCGAGTCTACTCTACGCAAAAGGCTATATCAATTGAAGTTATATGCATTGTTGATGCTGATTGTACATCTCTGCCCCTTTTCTGTACTATAGTGCATGTAATAGTTTCCGACGAGAGTGTATTCTAAATGCGTGATGCGTAAACATCTCATTGATTCCGAGATTCGATTTGTAAAAATGGCTCATTTGGCTCAGAATTTGGAATATTCGTTGAGTTTGATGTTTGAGTTTACAAATATGTGCAGATTTGCAACAAGTAAAAAAATCACAACCATATTAATCATGTTGCAATGCTAATGTACTCAGAAAGAAATGAGTGTGTAAAATTCAAGCAAAATCGCTTCAAATGGAAGGGTTGCTTGGGGCTTATTGGTTAGAGAATGCATTAAAAATTGGGGCAAGGCAGGCCGGGAGTTGTATTATTGCATACTCTCGATTTATTTCATGAACGAGCAAATTCGATGAAAATTTGTATTGCATTTAAAATTTGTAATTGGGAATTGGGATGATGAGTCTCAGGATATTCTGCTCGTTTTATTCATCTTTTTCTTGTGTTGTGGTTGTACGATACAAATGTCTGTATCTGGGTATCTCAGCAACGCAAAAGTGACTGCGAGTAAGGGAAAAGTACCAGTCATAGGCATCACCAATGCTAACACCAGCTAAAAAGTATTGTCATATCACGTTCCGTCGTCCCCTGCTGACTGGCGCTGGCAATGCATTGGCTTGGCATGTTCTTTCTTTTCCATTTCTGCTCAGCTCATATGTATGTTTGTGCTTATTTTGCTGTAATCAGTTCAGTCAGCAGACTCCGGGGGGTGAAATTTGTGTGAATGTGAATGTGGGAAATTTGGAAAAAGTAAACAGAAGGTGTCATAGAAGTGATTTATCATTGTTGTGGGAATGAGAGCAAGTTTGATGACTGCTAATTTTTGAAGCATCTGTAGAGGATCTCTGGCTTTAGATAATCTGACCAGCGAGTGACCATATTGAAACCGGGTTAGAGGAGCGAACTGCATAGATTGAAACATCTTGGGTCGATCGGGAAATTCTTGAGTTAATTGATTATAGAAATTAGAGAGAAAAAGTGACGATGAGTTTATCACCGGGAAGTGAGAGCAGTGGTGGAATCACTCACCAGCAGGTCACATTTGATCTGAAGGCGTTTTCCAAAATAATCTTACATGTTACGAAGTATCCACAGAATCCTGTGAATGGAGTGCTCCTAAGGGGAAAACGGAAGACTGCTGATAAGGATGGAGGTGGATCAAGGAAGTTTGTGATCCAGGATGCCATTCCGGTGCTTCACATGTCCAAATATACAACTCCAATGATGGAGTTTGCGTTAACTCAGGTATAAATTGAGAAGAGTTGAACACGGATAAATAGTCGTTTTGTAAACAGTAGATTTGAGAAAAGAAGTTTAACGAAAATTTGCATGTGGCTGTGATTCTAGATTGAGCAGTACTGCAAAGGAACGGATATGGAAGTTGTCGGGTACTATCAAGCGAATGAAGACCTTAAAGACAATCGTCCAGATATTGTGGCTCTCAGAATTTCGGAAAAGTTGGCGGAAACGAACCCAAATCTCGTTGTGGTGATGGTAAATGTTCAAACATTTCATTAAAAATGCACCGACAATTCGACAGGCAGTTTTTCACGAATTACAAATTCATGCTGTTATAATTTTGTTTGCAAACATTTCGCTTCATTTTTATGTTACTTATCTAATTCAGGTTAACAATGACCAGCTTAATTCTAATCTGGAGTGTGCTCCATTCACCCTATATCAAGTTATTGAAGGAAAACTTAGACCGAAGGAAGCTAAGATACACTTGTTACCGGATGAGGATGGAGCTTTATCCACGGTATCAGCCTTAATTCAGG
>JAHZND010003095.1:0-10803 GCA_027744115.1 Acrocyrtus sp. NNG-2020 | reverse complement strand
CTAAAGCATCACAGCCATTTTTTTTACAGCAGCCATTAACTGGGGCGATTCAACTTTAGCTGCAGAAATTGAGATATAAGGAAAACTTTGAAATAATAAAAAGAAGCAGTTACGGAAATATACCAATAAGTTTCCCTGTTGAAGTTTCCCTTCTTATCCGATAAATTCACGCGATAACAAACGCTTACAGCATTATTACAGATACAAAGCAAAGGAAAATAGCTGACTAATTCCTAGCAAAACTTACCTTCAATTAATTACGGTCCCAAAAGAAAATTCACTCCCATTAAATTTTGAATCCTATGAATTGCAGCGCAAACGGAAAAAACTTTTTCATTTTTCTTTGAGACTTCTCCTTGCCTTCCCGGATGGAAATCAAGTGCTTAGTAACTCCATTTCATTTGATGTAGCACGCTAACAGCTAAGAGCAACGCATCTCATATTCCAATCTCATTACACGTCCAACTCCTTCAAGGACGCAAAAATTCGCATCTAATCTAAGCAAAATAAGCTTTAGTATGCTAGTTACTTGTATTATGCACTTCCAACAGTTCCAACCTAAATGTTCCACTGCGTGTAGGAAGAAATAGAGATTTCTATATATTTTACGACATTGCTGCGTTCTTGGAACTTGGAAACGTTCGGGTTGACTAGCTAAGCTTTTCTACTGGCTCACTCAACAAACACTAAATAGTCTAACCGCAATAAGTTCAGGTGTTTTGCATCTTTTGACAAATTAGTACACAAAATTTATTAGTTTTTAGAGGAAGCTATAAGAAATTCGTTCACCCATGCCGCTTGCTTGCAGACTTTTGCACCTGGGCATTTCTCTACAATAAATTATTAAGCGCACATTCAATATTTAATTAACAGTCATCGATACTTTTTTGTTTATTGCACTGATTTCACTTTGTACATTCTGTTCATATGAAAGCAGTAATTTAAGAATGAGCATGACAAGAGCTTCTATTGTACAGAAATTATGTATGTTTTTTTAACAGATAAGCTAGCTGCCGCCCGATTACGGCAATAGTACCACTGATATAATAATTAATATTGCTTACAATAATTATATAAAATTTGTTGTAAAGTTTGTTAAAAATCGCATTCCTACGTTCCACTTTTAAATTAAAGTTAATTAGTCCGCTAATAACTAAAAGTACTGGGCCTTTTATGAGGTATTTCCTCTCCCTTCATTGTCAGTATCATCCCCTCTCTGTCTATTATGATGAAGTGCATTGAACGCTTCCCTACAGTTGGCAATTACGAACTCGTGAAGACCTTTCTCCATTCTGTGATACCAGTGGTCCGCTATCATTCTCGGAGAAATGGTAATATCCTGAAAATCTTTCTTGTCAGCCCATTTCAGCTGCCATCTTGGACCTGTTTCCGGTTGCTCCAGCCAGCTATTTAATACACAGAAAGACAAAATTAGCAAAGCGCCACTAACGGCTAATTGACCATGACCACCCGTTTTAAATTAGGTATAAATTATCACTGGAAAGCAGAAAGTTTCTTGACACACCTTTCTCTCTGTGTAATGTGCAAGATTTTTTCCAGGAACGAACATCGGCGTGTAAAATGGACTATGTTCGTGCCGATGGTGACTTCTATTGTTGCTGAAGTACATGCTATTATTGTTATTGTTTTCGGAGACGGAAATCCTCCCACTGACATTGCTTATGCTGCCGTACTCTTTGTACTCATTGTTGTCCTCGTCTACGGCAACGACCATTTCCGGAACTTGCTCAAAGTATGCAAACTTCGGGAGAGGTCCTTTCTTGAGCAACTTTCTATAGCTCAGAAGTAGCTTGTATTCTACAAAAATTTCATAATTAATTAAATCAAACTTCTTTGGGAAAAATAAATTTTATAAAAATTAAAATTCCATTACTTGGCGTTTGGCAGGATTGAATGGCATGTGCTGTGATTAAATAATAAATGAATGATTAATCTCACCAAAACAATAAAATGTTAAAACTATATTTCGATGTTATCCGGATTAATATGAGAAATTTCTAAAATTTGCAGTTTTACCCAGTCTCGTTTTAAATCTGGCAATTGACTGAATATTTGTTCGTGCTATGATGTCATCCCCGTAGGTGACACTCGTCACGAAACTTTTGGAGAATTCTGCAGCATCCTTGTTGAGCACACTCCTTAGCAGTAAACTTGGAGACTGGGATGTTCGTAAAATAGCATCATCCCCAGTACAGTGGCCACTGCACCTCCCGAGCTCTGTCCTAGAAGGACTAGCTTGTAGTCTGGATACTTGTCGAGAAGTCTCTCCAAAACTTTGTCTTTTTCCAACTTGGCCTTTACGTTCCTCGCTGTGGTCATCATCCCATGATGTGCTTTAAAATGAAGGGACAACCCTGGGATTTCCAAAGGAATCGGCCAAGCAGTCAAGTTAGCGAGGAGGTTGTTGGTATTGAACGTTCCTCGAATGGTCACAACTAACGACTTTGTACTGTGGTCAACTGCCACGTAGAACGGTGGCTGAAAGTAGCCATTTTTAAAACTGATGTAGACTATATCTCTCGGGTCAACTCGGGCAGTTTGCCGGAGTGCAGCTGTATTGCAAAGACAACAGTTGTCTCCTTTTATCAGGACGTCGCCATCATTTCTCTGACTTCTGAAGCAGGCACAGCACTCAATATCGCTCCAAAGTCGGCTCAATCCTCGTTTCTTTACATTTTTTACGAGAAATGTTTTCCATCCGTAGCACCCGTGAATGAAACGGAGGTAATGGTCCAACATTACAATTTCATTTTTGGACGCTAACACATCCGGTGACTCCTGATGGTGAAGCTTTGGCTGAGTTGTGATTGGATAAATGATACTATTTTGGCAAACGCATGCGATTGTCTGTCCGACAATTCCTTGGGAAAGCGTGTTCCGCTTTTTAATCGCCTCTTTCCTTGCTTCCTCTTCATTCTGAGTACGAACGTACAAAGCAAGAAGCCCTGCAAGCACATCCGTCGTCACCAAGTTTGAATCGCGACATATAAAGTTAAGGATTCGTCCGGCTTCCTCAAAAGCTCCGAGAACGTCACTATTTTTTGAAGGATTGCAGCAAAAGCAGGTAAACTTTTTGAGTTTCCCCGTCCAATATAAAGCGCGCTCATTATGGGGTTTGGTGCTTCCTCCATTATTTTCATTTTTATAGTACGGTGGGAGGGAGATAGGGTCTACTCCCTTTTTGTTCTCCGCTGGTGAGCTTCCGACGTCATATCCTAGTGGATCCCAAAGTGCAACGAAGAACAGGAACATGACTAATGTGGAGAGCCAGTTACATACCGTAAATCCTATTAAAGTCAATAAAATTAACTTAATTTATGTTTACATTATTAAATCAACATCACATTTACATTACGAAATTATTCCATTTTGCAAAAAAAAATTTGCAGTTCCATTACGTTTCATAAATGTTAACGCCTCTGGCTCTTCCTGACATCCTAACATAAACGGATCTCCGTACGCCCACGCAGTCCCCAAAATATTCCAGAAAATATCCAACAGCTCAAAAAAGCATCTTATGTAAATGAACGGTACAACCCTGACCCTCACATCTTCGTCCATGATCCCTCCCGCCATGCTATTCTTGACGACCAACGCATCCGTCAGAATTAGCATTAACAGCATTGCCAGTAACCCATACAGATATATTTTAAAGTGCTCCCCGTCTGGACAACCAAAGTTGGGGTCATTTCTAATGAACACCACTAAAGCACAAATGAGCCAAAACAGTTTTACTGTGATATCCACAATAGCTGGGAACACAAAGTCGTCCGATCCGACCAGCCATTTTCTCCCAAACGCTGAAATGGCTGGCATGGCTAAAAATATTATTTCCCGGGACCGGGATCCCTTCTAACTAAATCACTTTTTTCCACACGAAGTTTTTTTTCCTCCCAGAGATCTTCTTACGCGAACCAAGCCCCATCCCAAAATTCCTTTCCTTTCTCAATATCGTCTTGCGACATGACTTCTATATGCCTCACGAGTCCAACCTTCCCAATTCAAATTCAAAACTGAAATCTTTCAAAATCCCAAAAAATGATTGTTTGCAATTTGCAATCTCCCCAAAAAGTAATAATATCGCTTATTATTATACTACCACTTCACCACTACAAACCTACATTAACGCACGTACCCTGAGTTCAACAAGAACCAATTTATTTTTTCGCTTTTAAAAAAGTATTCCTTGAACACACACTCGCACTTATCGCTCCAACAAATAAAAGCGAAATTTTTGCTAATATTGCTTTATTAGTAGGTCAAGAGGATCTCTAGGTACGCCATCGTCCATCTCCTTAACTCTAATGCAAATAGCGCACGTTTTCCTCCACATAGTCATCGTCTCAGGGAGCTCAGCGCTTGTCGTCCTATTCACCGTCGCTATATTCTGCCATCCCTCCAAACGCGACGGTTACATCAAGGCTTCCCTCAACAAATATTATGCCTCTCTTATAAGATCTGTGCGCGATATGGGATGCGAAATGCGAGCGAGAATTATTATCAGCTCTCTTCTGCATCCACCTTATTCTATGCAACTTCATGCGAAAAGCGTAATGGCAGGTGGTAGTTGTAATAATAATTTTTTTTCAGCTTCTTTTATTAGGTATGCTGCTAAAAGTTAGTGAAAAATCGTCTCCTTCTCTTTATTACGTCAACTTCTGTCATAAATACATACATTATCAGCTACCCTTTCTTTAATACGCTTTAGCGCTATATAACCTCTGACAATGCGCTGTTCTCACAGCGTCAGCGTCACGTTAAAAATAATTGCACAGGGCTCAGCTGCTTATACACGTGAGCCGTGAGCTGTGAGCCCTGTGCAAATTTTTACAAACGGAGCAGCCGCAGCCGCCAATGCTAAATAATAATAATAGCGATATGCGTACGTAATCCTTAATAATAGCTGTGATTATTTATAATGGAGATGGTTACGCACTCATAAAGGCTCCGTGTGGCCCTTCAATGGCAGGTGAGAAGGCCTTTTATGCATTGTGCATACCTAAAAGACTCCTGCCCTCCGCCTTCTTTACTTAAAAAAAGGTAAGTTGCTACATGCACATTTTTGTTCTTGTAAAAAGAGCTATCGAATAACACGATGTGCGATGATGAGAAAATAAAAATAAATGCCTTATTGTTGAAGTGCGAACGCTAATCTTTAAGTCATGTACTTTTACATGTACAAAAGCGGATAATGTTGTCGATGGGTTTGAATGCAAACTTATATTTTTTTGCAAAGTGCGTTTGTTTATTGGCGCTCTCATTTTATCTTTTTTCTTTACTTATGCAATCCTCGCAAGCACAGAATGACTGTTGTGGCAAAGGAATAACTAATGGAAAAATCCTTCCCAGATTCATCGATATGAAACTTAGTATTCTTCCACTCATATCGTCTTCTTTAAAAAAAATTTGTTATGCTTTATCGCTCATATACTTCTATCTAACAATGTGATTTTTTTCTTACCTGTTATCCTTTAAGTAAAAAGGTGATATGATGATATCTTCTTACCCTTATCGATTTGCAGAGGAGAGGTAAAAAAAATAATCTTCTGTTTTTAAGGCTGACTAGCTGCATACACAATCGTACCTACGCTAATTGTGGAAGAAGTACGGATCACCTGCTAATTAGTAAGTACTAAAGGAAAAAAATATATATTTTTATAGCTTGTTTTGTTTGGAGGTAGAAAAAAAATGTGAGTACGAGGATGAGCGGTGGTGTAGGTAAAAACAGAAGGTAAATATATTTCTCTTGGCTAAATATAGCACCATTATATTATCATATTGGTTATAATGTTGGTGTTATTATGCGAAAAGCTAAAGTTTTACAAGCTGTTAAGAAGGAGCATCTGACACTGATTTAGTGATTCTCCTTTTACTCTTCTTCAGCTGCAAAAAAGAAGGAATTAGAGGAATGCGGTGGTGGATGGAGCGCTGTACGAAAAGTAACAGTTATTAAGCTTTTTTAATCAGTATGCAGGTTTTAGAAAGTTTTTTTTCTCTTTAACTATGTAGGGAAATGCTTATCTGGGTTTTACCAAATGAAAAACTGAGAATGCTTTTTATGTGTTTTGACTTACGAATGCGAGTACGATGCAGCCAGAAAAAATGAATGATAAGCGGCCGCATCTTTTTAACTGGCACGACACGAAAGTGCAAATTGAAGTTGTGTGTAGTGAGCAGGGCATTAAACGACTTCGATTGGTTTTCTTCACTAAATGGCAAAGGTATTTTAATGGAAAAGATTGATGGTGAATGAATGTCTTCGAGTATAGGAAGTAGTCGATACAAAAATTCACTGTCAACAAAACATTCCTTTTTCATATAGTGTAGGAGAAGGTAACTCAGGTATGCTCGAGTCCTTTTTCTCGATTGCTTTGTCATTCGCTATCAATCAGTCAGCCGTCAACTATACGGCATAAAACGTCAACGATCTCTAGGACTGAAGTAGCCACAACTAAAGCCGCACTCTGCAAAAAACCACATCATAACGAAATATTTCAAAAAAAAGTTTTCTCCTCCTTAGCCTGAAGATATGAAAAGTAAAATGCGTGAGGAGGCTTTCGCATTTCATTCCTTAATAGCTCTCAGGGATAATTTAGTTTCGGTACAGTCCCATCTACCTACATGACTATGCCAGCCAAAGCGCAGCGCTCACTCAAAATGCAAATTCATTTAGGGAGGAAACAATTTCTGCAAACAATTTTTTTCCTCAGCCATTGAACTGAACTACATCTAGTACAAATTGGAAAAATATTCTCAGAAAATGGTAGAAATTGTAGAAAATTTTTCAGTCTCTCGCTTATATATTTACAAACCACTAATTACCTTAAAGATATTGAAGCATCTTTATTTTCTGTCGTAAAAAATGTTTTCTGTGTACGTTGACGGACCTGCGAATTACTATTTTTCTCACATATGCGATATGCCCAAAAGTCATTTTCTTCGTTATCGTGTAAAACGGAACTAAGCATACCAAATAAGATTATCTCTGTTTGAAACTTGAGATATATCTTTGGCTTTGACGCAAGTTCTTTCCTTGCAGTAGTGACGAAATTAGGAAGTGAGCTATAATAAAATCTAACCAAAAAAGTAAAAATCAGCATTAATCTTGAGTATAGTAAATAAGTTTGCAGTAGCAGCAACTTTCCATTCACCACTCCTCATTATAATGACCGTGATCATCATTATTACGCATCGCTTCATCATCATCGCCATACACACATCTATCGTCATCATCGTCAATGAAATATCATTAGCAAAACGCAAATTGCTATGTTTTACACGGATATACGAAAAAAATTGATTTTATTGCGGAATAGAGCCAAAAGCTGAGCTGCTTAAATTGCAACTGGTGATATCACACTGATAATAACATGCGGTGCTTGGCACTTAGGTACTGAAGGCGCAACGGCACAATTTTTGTTTTGTTAAGGGCAGGGTTGTTGTTTTGGGTGCTGCTGTGGCTGTACAAAAAGGAAAATGTAAAAAAATAAGGGAAGGAAAAAAGGGTGCTCGTGCCTGCAACTGACTATATGCAGCAGTTCCTTATCACTCTCCCTCTCCCTCTCTTGAATTTCTTCTTTTCATCTGAATCAGTTCATATGCTACCTAGTTAATATACCCAAATGTGAATTACAGGAAACGACAGGAACGAATGAAGTGTGATCTGATCACGAGAGCGGTGGTGATAATGCTGACAGCTATCTGCATTTTGCAGTGATTGATTCAGATTACCTGTTTTTAAATGTCCCTCGACCACATTTTCCCTGGGGGACGGTGTGTTGCGGTGAGCCTTCCTCGTTTAAAAATGCGATTGTGTAACATTCTGGTACTATCGAGTTGTAAATAATTAAAGTTGTGGTGACTTGAACTGTTAAGATGTTACGTAAGTGAAATCAAAACGGAATGAAAGGGACAGTAAAAATTTCTTTTTTACAGGAATCTGATCTAATACGATTAAAAGTAATTATATAATCCTGTACCTTGTTTGCATAGCGTACAACTTCATTTTTCTGCAGTAAAGAAAGATCAATGGCTCTTTCATAAAGGCAATTCATCATGTTGATGTGCAGCAGACAGTTGCAAGTTGCAACTGTTGACAGAGTGAAATTCAACTAGCGAAAAAAATGTATGCAAAAATTACTTCTGGTAATGAATAATTAACATTAACATTGAGATGACTGTGTTAATTGTAAAAAAGGGTTTCGATGAAAAAAGTTCGAGAATCAATCGCCTGCGAAGGAAAATGAAAATGGAGGAACTATGATTGATTACATTATCGGCAACAACAACAACAAAAAATATTAAATTTAATCACTCAAACCCGTTTTGGATTTCAGGGACAACTTTCTATACAGCACTATGATGATATAATTACAGAGATTTAATTGTAAAATTAGTGTAAATTTCTTTCATTGTTAAAATCACAGTATAAAAAGTAAGTGAGGATATTTACAAAATTAGGATGTACAAATTAAGAAAATTATCTAAATTTAAACTTGGCCCTTGGATTTCCACTTTAATTAGAAATCGCATTCTGTGGAGGTATCGTCTTCGACTCACTTTCCTCGCGAAATATATTTTTTTCTGGGAAGAAGAGCGTCATTAACACTGAAAAGAAAACGGATGCGCTGAGGACTTCGATTTAGAGAGTAGCGGCGCTTTCGCTTTCTATTGACCTCGGGCAGACCAGTATAATACGTTCCATCATCGATGGGCTGAAAGGCTGCTTGGAGGGCATCATAAATCCAAGGATCAAAGTGGACAAGTTTTATCGGATTTGCAAAGTAGTCATGCTCTGCGTAGTAAGCATCAATGCTTGGCCTGGGGGTGGGCTGGGGAGGAGTAGTTTGTGCAGCAGAGGGGCTGATTTGATGGTTAGGGTCATCTAAGCTGAGGAGGTTATTGGAGAGTTTGTAATTTATGTATTCCTGGAGAGGATCATATGGGGTGGGTGCGGAGACTATGGGAATCGACGGAGTAGGTGGGGTATCTGTGGTAAAGGAGTGTGCGGTTTGGGGTTTTGTGATGGGAGGAGGAGGTGGAGTAACAAAGACGGAAATTGCGGCAGGAAAGAACTCAGACTGAGGGGAAATGTCTAGATTTTTGGGTTTTCTGAAACGAAAACGAGCGCGAGTCTCTTTTGGAGGGATTCATCAATGCTTGGCCTGTGGGTGGGCTGGGGAGGAGTAGTTTGTGCAGCAGAGGGGCTGATTTGAAGGTTAGGGTCATCTAGGGTTAGGAGGTTATTGGAGAGCTTGTAATTTATGTATTCCTGGAGAGGATCATACGGGGTGGGTGCGGAGACTATGGGGATCGACGGAGTAGGTGGGGTATCTGTGGTAAAGGAGGGTGCGGTTTGGGGTTTTGTGTTGGGAGGAGGAGGTGGAGTAACAAAGACGGAAATTGCGGCAGGGAAGAACTCAGACTGAGGGGAAATGTCTAGATTTTTGGGTTTTCTGAAACGAAAACGAGCGCGAGTCTCTTTTGGAGGGATGGCTGGAATTAGTGGGCGTGGGGAAGTGGTGAAAACTGGGGTGGATGGTGGAGGGAAGGTTGTTGTCGGCACTGGGGAAGATGGAGTCGAGGAAAGGTTTAGCTCACTGGATATGGCTATGGCTTGCTCGAGGGTAACATTTTGTACCACCGTGGTTGGGAGACTCGTCGTGGGGATGGACTCGTACTGTACTGTTGTCGAGATTGGTACTGCTTCTTCGGTAGGTGAAGCTTCCGTGTTTGCCGAGGTATAGGGGATGGGCTCTGGGGGAGATTGGGGCTGAATTTTTGGATGCATTTCAATGAGAGGCAGATGGGCCACTATATCTTCTTGAGTATCCCCGGGATTGCGACTGGCAAGTTGAGTAAGAGACGTGGAATTATCTTGCTGCTCCCATAAAACTATCGGGTTAGTACTATGGCTACTTGCGTTGTTATTGGGAGAGTGTCTGGGTGGGTGGTGGACAGTCAAGCCGAGAATATTTAAAATATGGTCTGATACCTGTTCCTTGTCGATTGGTCTGGACTTTCCCTCTCCTCCCGGCTTGCTTCCACCACCACCACTGCCACTGCCACCGCGACCTTTGCGGTTTTTTCCAAACCCAGTGGAGAACATGAACGAAAGGTGCCCTCCTATACTTGCAGGCAATTTTGGAAGATTGCGAAGAGAGGGAAACAAGCTCTTACGACCTCGGCCACCTCCTCGTCCTTTTGATTTTCCTCCTCCTCCTCCTGGCTTATTCTTACCCCTGGGTGGTCGTGGTGGCCGCTCCCGTTCTTTACTGCTCTCTTCTCCACCGTCATCGTCACTAGACTCATTGGATGAAGGAGGACCATAAGATGGGCTTGGCTTTTTTAACTTGGAATTAGCAATTGCATCTTGTATGGAGTTTGGTGGACCATGGCTGGAGCCTGTGCCATCTGCACCGCCTCCTCCAACAGAACTTCCAGAGTTTGCAGAAGCTGTCGAAGGCGCAATCGAATTTGAACCTGAGCCAGATGTAGGACCACTGCCTGTCATCATGCCAGAAGAGTGAGTCATTCCTGGACCGTTGGATGTCTGGACAGAAGATGTCGTCATTCCGTGACCCCCAGTGGGTTGAATTGGGAAATTTGGCATTCCTGAAACCATTCCCATGCCACCTCCGCTTACAAATGTAGACATTTGCTGGTTAAACCCAGGCATAGATCCACCAACTCCTCCTGGTCCCGGTCCCATTTGCATGGACATCGACTGTGGTGAGAACATTCCCATAGAGTTCCCTCCAGAGCCCATGGAGAAGCCTTGAT